>CAJUYG010000329.1:325205-357214 GCA_910591675.1 Galerucella calmariensis
TTATGGTAAGTTGTGCAATAGTTATTTCTATATTTCAAACATACTGAAAGATACACAGACAACCGAAATTAAATATTTACCAATACACATTCCAATATCTATAATTAAAATTCCAAGATTTAATTATATATCGTTACAGTCTCTAGAATCCACCTTATCAACAAACTATGGTTTTTATAAGTATACCGGTTATCTCTCCGGGCAAAACGAAAGATAACCTTATTCCAGATAGATAAAGATAACTTGTATATCATTCAAGTCAATTGTGATAAATAAAACGCAAGTCAAATTTATAATATGGAAAAAAATTAATACGAACATGTATGTATAATACATTGATATTATGAATATTAGCTTGTGAAACTTGTTTTTGGCAAATTAATTTTCGCAATACGTACTTAAAATCTGATAAGGTGTATCATAATAGTATATTGTGTCATAAAGGCAGAAATCGAGCTTTAGTAGAGTCCAAAATGTATTAGATACGAGTTAATTTTGAGGTTAGAATTCCATTTCAAATCAAGTTTATGTCCTCGTCATTTAAATAATTTTACAAGAAGCATAAAAACATGTAAACAGCAAAACTTTTGTGACTCAAATAGTAAACAAAATAGTTATAGATAAATATGTATGTACCTTGTCACTTTTTGTATACTTCATTACTTCAGGACAATTTCAAAACATATGGAAGCAAATGCATTTTTTTAGCGACACAATCAACACATGAACTATAAATATGTACAATTTAAATTGATTATCGGTAAACAATACAAACCGGTGTCTATTATTTAATAAAAACATAAATTTCGCAATTTTCTAGACCAATGTCGTGATTCGCAAGGTCAAAACACCTATGTTAGAAGCAATTTAGATAATTAAAAAAGCGATGGCTATGCACATAATTTGTTTATAAAAGCAACATTTTTTAAAATAGATGAAATAATGAAAAACACATACTTTTCAATGGTTTTGGATTGCTCTGCTTACGTCTAGACATCGTAACTCCTGGATTTAACAAATAAACAACAAAAAAATAACAACAAATGTCACATTATAACGTACTAAAAAAAACACAAAAGGACACACAAGACACTTACAACACAGAACAAAAAAAAAACGAAAAACGAGGCTGTTATCAGTCAAATAATAATAGATTCAATCTAATTGTTTTGATGATAGTATTCACGTGCGTTTTCGAAACATAGAACGATGTTATAATCCCCTCTTCGAGGTTAAACAGCGACTGATGGTTCGGTGAGTCATTGCTCATACCGTTGCCGATTGTTGCTCTTAGTGAGCGCAAGCGTGCTACAGTCGCCGCTTTCTTGGTTTTTATCATACCACTCGAGGCTTATCAATCTTAACATTAACATGCGTTTGTGCTTTTGTTTTTTTTGTCTTCGATTATCTTGATGATGATTCGTTGAATGTGTACAATAATGGTTGTTTTGAAACTTACAGATATTACTATCTGTTTTTAGTATGATATGGTAAAGTAATACCTCGAAACGGTTCTCTTTTATTGCATTGCTATGTAGGACAAAGTAATTTGGTTTAATTGCTACATTAACAGAACAGGTACCTATGTGCAATTTTCCTTCTTCGATCTGTTGAACACTTTCTTTATCTGTCACCTGTCCTGTCAGCCTGACTATCTTCAGTATTGTTCAGTAAGTTTCCCATTGGTATATTTTTGGGAAGGCTTATCATTTATCATTATGTACTTTTAATTTTTATTTATAAAGAGGTATACCTACCTTCCTTCGGTTTATTAACTTTTCTTTAACATGATTCAACACTTTTAGACACGTGCAATAAACATTGCTCGAAAAACTTTTAAAATGCACACTAAATTTTACAATAATGCTGAAAGGGCAGCATAGCTAAATATAATCAAAAAAATGACGCTCTGCCTTAGTATTTACACTTTTGGTTGATTTTGCAGCAATTAATTCAATATAACAAAATAATTATTTGTAAAAAATAATGCAAAATAGTCCTTTCTGTATTTAACTATAATCAGTTTTAAATTTCTTGGCAAATTGAACAATATTACCTATGTGCGCCACCTATTAGTGAGAAGTATAATCTTATGGCTAAGGAAGAACGAGTTCTGGATCAATATAAAATGTTTATCGTAACTTATTATAGATGGCTCTAGCTGTCATTGTATGGCAGTGAAAGTATATTAAAATTATTGAATTTTAAATCTTTTTAAAAAGTTAGAAACTTTGTAGGATGTCAGTCACGAAAAAAATTTCGATTAAATATTTTGTTCATGTAAAAATGAAAGTAGACTTGGTATATAGGGTGTCCCAACAGTTCGTAACAAAAAATATAGATGGGATAAAAAATAAAGGAAATATTTCATATAACATTAACAGTTTTTTTTTTTGATACGAACTACTGGCAAAGATTATATTTTTATTCTGTAATCTTTGCTACTGGGAAATTATTTCAAAATTCAATAACCTGGAAAATTACAGGCTCCAATCGAACAGATTTTAGTTATTTTTAACTATAAATAATTTCTACGCTTTAATCGGCATGTTTATTGGATCACATCTCTTCAAAATCTATTTTAGATCCCACTATTAATACTAACCCATTTAAACTACTTAATGAAACCTTTTTAAAATGTCTATTCGGTTGCATGAATAGTTTTTATAGATTGTATCAAATAATATAGTGCTAAAAGGAAAGTTACTAATTATTAGTGTTTAGTAAAATACATTTTTGACACGACCAGTGTGAAGCTGGGTAACTTAATGATAGCTCATTTGAATCATTTATATTTTTGGTATATATTTAACCTTATTAATCTTTCCTACGTATGGTAAATCTATTTTCGATTGTATTGGTAAATACTAATTCATTTTAAATTATGTTTACATAGTTCCAATGGAACTTTACAGCAAAAAACAACATAAGTTCTCGACGTGTTCAGAATTATCAGTTGTTGATGCCGCGTATGACTACCTATATCATTATATCATTGTAGTAATCCATATTATAATCATAAATAATTTGTTTATTTTTATCTATTTTATATAGAGCTAAGTCGCTGAATTTTATTACATGGGCAAGGCCGCTTGAGCCGCCAGCCTATCCCAGTCTGGTAGAAGAGAGAGTCTATCTTCATAAGGCAGACCAGTCCATTCCGTTATAACCTGATGATTATTTTACCTAATTAGTTCATATTTGCAACAGGACAGCTATGATTTCATCTAATTTTGCCGTTGCTGTGGAAAGTGATTTGTGTCAACAATATTTCCTTTGCTTGCCGTTAGACAAACCGCGATATTTATACAGAGACTAGATTATAATTGAAGGCAGACCCAGGTTGCGTATATTGTGTAGCTTGGGGAGATGCACCAGAGCATGCGCTGTTTTATCACAGAGTACACCATCTAACAAGAGACGAAAGCTTTGTCGGTTCCTTTGAAGTTGGACTTAAACGGAAATACGTCGAGACTGACAGGTATACTACTTGATACCACAGAGTACACCATCTAACTAAGGCAGTGACAACCAAACCACAGAGTACTGAGTAACTGACGGGAACGATCGAACGGAAGTGTCGACCATGTGTCGACTTGACATTGACATATATACTAATTAATTCACGCATGTGCACACAAAATTGCGATCACGAAAACGGCTTTCATTCGCCTCTTGTTAGATGGTGTACTCTGTGGTTTTATTGTCCAAGATGGGATTTAAGCTAGTAGACGTCAATTCCTACAAGGCCTAAATATACAAGCGGACAACATGGTCGCTGCTATGATTAGTCAGCGCAATTGGTGGAAGAGGGTACATAGTATGGTTCAGGAGTTACTGTCAAAGAAAGAAGAGGAAGAAAGAATCAGACAAGAAAGGCAGAAAAGATGAGGAAAAAATGAGAGTAGGCCCGACGGTATAACTTCGGGTGGATTCCAGACATAGAGGTGAGGTTTGGTGCGGTAGGCAGGGCTGGCACACCCTAGCAAGAGCTAGAGACCTTGAGTCCCACACTCCCAGTCGCGATAGATCATCCGAGCACTGGGGTAGCCATGAGGTTCCTCACCTGTCAAAAAAAAATTAAAAATTAAAAAAAAAATTAGTTGGTTTTCCAATTTTGGAATATTCAAGATAATGTATGGTCAGGTTATCAGAAAGAAGATATAAGTTTTTGCGTTCTCAGTACCTACTTATCAATACGACACAAAATACGACAAACATGGAATACTACATAACACTACGTACTCTACCCCAAAGTCCAATTAGATTTTTCCGAATTACGCATACAAAAATAATTATTCAAGGTTAAATCTCGGGAAAATAAGTTCATCTTTAATAATTTGTATATTTTTACAACGAAAAAGAAAAAGAATATTATTTAATGTAGACACCTACCTAACTATACAAGCTACGATCTATAAATATTAAAAGCAAAAAAGTATTACGCATTATTGCCACCAACCAATAATAAGACTACCTGACCCTGTCCACCTTACGAATAAATTATAAAAAGTAACATGTGTACAGTAATATTGGACATTGTACTTTGGACCTGAACTCCGCCCGATTTATAATTACAAACTGGATTCCCTTCCCAAAAGTTATAAACAAAATAAATAACGTTCACAACACGTTTTCCAGAAATAGGATCGAGGTAATCAGCCACAGGACGAGTGATATTGATAACGGTGTTTTTCTGTGTATCAACGTAGATCCGCGTAAATCCCTCATAAGCTGACAACTGAAATTGCACAAATAGAATCCATCTACGTAGGATGTAGGCAACTCCGTCAGCACGAATTACTCATTTGAAGAATAGCACGCTTATTACTTAATCTTGTTGCCGATCATAAATACAATTAGGGTAACGCTTATTAAAGTGTTTCTACTCTTAGATCTCCATTTACCGCTAACGATAAGAGTAAGAATTCAACCACCTCTACCGCGGACTATTAAAAATCTCGCGTCCTTTCCTTTATACGTTTGACAAGTTGTCCAGTCGGGGTTAATGGTAGCTTTCAATACCGAACAGAGCATATATGGGTAGGAATCTCAGCTTTAACAATCATCCCACATTATGTATTGTATACGTCTGTAACCCTATACCAAAAGAAGGGACCTAGTGGGATTAGGACCACTATTCCTTCAAGGTACGGAGATTCCAATGGTCATGGATGTTAAATATCTCGGGGTGATTATTGACTCGATAATAACATGGACCAAACAAATGGAAAAAGTAGCAACAAGATAGGAAGCCACATTAATGATGGCAAGATGAACTTTGGGAAAACATGGGGGTTGAGTCCGAGAATGATACACTGGATATACAGTGTAGTGGTTAAACCCATAATAACATATATGCGTCTTTGGTCTGGTGGACAAAAGAATGCGATGAGACTAGGCAAAGTGCAAAGACTTGCTTGTCCCAGTATTGCAGGGTGTATGAGAAGCACGCCAACGGCAGAACTAGAAGCCTTATTTGGCCTTCCTCCATTACACTTCGTGATGATGGGGAAAGGGACTATTTAGGCAGCAAAGTAACCTGAGCAACAAAATAGTTGGATCAGGACACATATCCATTAAGGATATCATAATTGGAGCCATTTTAGATATGAAAACAGACTATATGGCCACTAAACTTCTCCCCAGTCCCAAATATGAGGTAGAAATACCTCACAGAAAGGACTGGCAAGACCCAAGCAGACTGAAGCTTCCCCGAGATGAGACCTGGTACACAGACGGGTCACAGACTGGGGAAGGGACAGGAGCAGAGGTGTATTTCAGGCAGAGATTTATGCTATCCTAGAATGTGTCAGAATTAACAAACATAGGACTGGCACTCATAGAATAAACATACTAACTGACAGCCAGGCAGCCGCTTTGAACAGCCGCAAGGTAACATCCAGACTGGTGGAAGAATGCCAGAAAGAACTAAATGAACTAGCAGACCACATTAAAGAAATATTAGTGTGGGTGCCGTGCCGGGACAAAACGGTATTTCTGGAAATGAACAAGCTGATGAACTCGCGAGAAGAGGCTCAGCAACAGCATATGTTGGACCAGAACCAGCTCTTGGGACCACAAAGAAGTTAGACCGAGTGCAAATACAAAAATGGGTACAAAGCCAATGTAGACTTCAGTGGAAGAACACTCCAAAGCAGGTCACAGTAAAACCTTCATAGGTGACACATGTGTAAAAGGGGCCGAAGAACTACTGAATATCAGTAGGAATAAGCTAAGAATTATTACAGGTTATCTAACGGGTCATGCCCCGGTAAAAGATTACCTGCATAAAATAGGGTTATATAACGGGGACTTCAGCTGCAGACTTTGTGGCATGGAGACCGAGACCGTAACCCATATCTTATCTGACTGTGAGGCACTGGACTCAAGGAGACAAACAATCTTCGGAGAAGCCAATGTGCCACCTGAAGTATATGGCACTTATCCAATGGACCTATATCGTCTACTCGAAGGTACGGGGATAACTGGATGTGCTCCTGGCATCAGAACGGCTTCCAAAACACAAAAAAAATCCGTCCATAAAACTTATCTTAGCGAGCAACAAACTATTGAAAAGCGCTACCCGCTATTTTGTTATTTTTATGTAACGCGATTCAGTATCCGATGTAGCATGCCCAAGATGCGGGCTTGTCTGTGACGTTACACTGAACTAGCACGCTTGGATGACGTCGTAATCACGGTCAACCGCCGAGTCTGTCAGTGCTTGTGCACGTGAACACCATGCAAGAGATCACGCAGTGTTTGAATGATCAGCCGGCCTGCTATTGGTCGGTTGGCACGAGCCCCCAAGCACCATTGGCCGTTTTACGGATGCAGCGCGCTACACACCCAGACGATCCCATGCCAGAACAATATCAAGAAAGCTTCAATTCAAAATAGTAATATCACTTTAGATTTTTAACGCTACAGAAGAGCTTGTATTATTTTTGTGTGAATTTGAATTGTGATTTAGTGTTGGGTGATGGTCATAGAAGAGAAAATGGCTGAAAATATGATTTCTCCACCCTCTACGCCACCCCTAAAGAACGTAAGTCTTTTTTTTGGAAAAACATTTCTTTGTTTTGACTTTTTTTTATTGTAATAAAATTTTAATCAGATTTCTTCAAATTTTTATTGCGTGCTTCATGGGTAGGGGTTTTAAACGATTTCTTTAATACATAATATAATATTTAATAGGAAAATTAGTTTTTATTAAAAAGTTATTAGTTTCTGTTACTACAGAATTATGTATAAATGAAACTTATGGAAACTTGTTAATTCTCTATATGCACAAAATGGCTTTTTTTATTATATATTGACTCTAATAAACTAAGTAAGTAGGTACCTCTATTCTAATAAAACAACGTGTTATAGGTAGTTGGCCTTTTTGAACTTCCGTAGGATACCTACACCTAATAAGCGACCAAAGTCCACGTTTATATGCAAATTTTTATAGCTCCATTACTATTCAATCCAATATACACAATTTCCATTACAAATTCAAATTGACTCATTCTTATTTATCAACTTGATGATATTTATACATTATTTTACTAAAAACTAAACAAAATGTATCAATTGTTACAGATTTCCGAAGATGAACACTCCCAACAATCAACCATCCTCCAACTCAAAAACTTCTTGGGGCAAAAAAGAACTTTACAGACGTCCGGTCTTCTTACACCTCAACCTTCGGATTCCGAAAATGAAGAATTAGATATACCGTTGAAGAAACGTTATCGCGTCACCAACTTCAACTATCAATACCCTCCCCAAACTATTACCCCACCCAAATCCCCATCAAAAACACCCCCTTTACCAATTCATATTCCTTCTCCACCTGTATATAAAGCAACTCCCCCACAACCCCAAAATCAATCAAACAGAACAATGTCTGTTATTATGAAGGCGGATAAAGATGGTGTTTGTACGACTCTACCAATACCTCAATTAAGAGAAGAAGAAAACATAGTGAAAAGCCTCAAATTCAAAATGCGGAAGAACAAAGAACAAGTAGAAATAAATGAAAAAGACGTTTCAAGGGAAGAACCAAAAACGATTCCTGTTCCAAAACTACCACTTCCCATATTAGCTCCGAAGATATTAACATCTAGCTCTTCCAATACGATATTTATATCAGCTGATGGAACAGTTTTGCCCACCACTCAAATAGTATTTATTGCCCACACACCCACCCCTGCAGCTCCGGCTAGAAAAAGGGTCTACGAGTGTACGTATGAAGGTTGTGGGAAAAATTATTTCAAATCCTCGCATCTTAAAGCTCATAATCGCATACATACAGGCGAGAAACCCTTTGTTTGTCAATGGGAAGGATGCGAAAGAAGATTTTCTCGATCCGATGAGTTGTCGAGGCACAAAAGAACTCATACTGGCGAGAAGAAATTCAAGTGTTCTCATTGCCAAAGGAAGTTCATGCGATCTGATCATTTAGCTAAACATGTGAAAAGGCATGCTAAAGATAGACTGAGTACTAGTAAAGTTAATGTAATGCCCGTTTTAAGGCCTATTCAGCCAGCTAAATTAAGTTGAATAAGTATCTAATTATTTCCGTTATAAAATTTAAAGTATTATTCAATTGTCTGAATTATTTTGATCTCTTTCGAATTAAGTGTTTTTGTTCAAACAACTTTAATCAGCTAATAATATATTTTTAGATTTTTGTTGAAACATTCCTGTGTTACCTTGTCTTAATTAGATGCATTATGGTGAACGAAAAAAAAAACATTCACTACATTGTCTGTGATTTGCAATATTTATTTTCTGTTGTATTATTTAGGTTATTGTCAGGTATGTTTTGTGTGTAAATATGAATGTTGTATTTTCATTTTCTTTTTTATATTTTTATTTCTAATAACGCTACCTGTACTATGTTTTGTAGGTATAATGACCAATAACATAAGAAAAACTTTGTTAATAAATAGTTGAAATTTAAGTAATGTTTTTAATTCCCTCCCTTTTTCCTTCATTTATTTCTATTTCCTCCATTCAGATTTACCGGTAACCATGGTAACGAGGTGTCTAAATCTCCGAACAACGGAGCTACTACAAGCACAGAGTACACCATCTAACAAGAGGCTAAAGAAAGTAGTTTTCGTGATCGCAAATTTGTGTGCACATGCGTGAATCAATTAGTTTATCTGTCAATGTCAAGTCGACACTTCCGTTCATTCCCCTCAGTTCACCGTGTATTATTTTAAGATAAGATTAAAAATGAGCCACTTCTCATTACACATGAGATGAATAATAAGGTGTACTCATGTCAGTAGTTGAAAAAATATTCTATAGACCTAATTGGGAGGGATGTTCATCAACACTGCAATTTTTCTTAGTGTAGTGTTACTTTTCTCAGTGTATCAAGTAGTTTATGTGTCAATGCCTCGGCGTATTTCCGCTCAATATCGTGTAAGTCCGACTTCAAAGGAACCGACAAAAGCTTTCGTCTCTTGTTAGATGGTGTACTCTGTGCTAGAAAAGTAATTACCTACCTCAGATAATAATAACATTTGCATCGTCAGAAGTATTATAGAAATTTAGAAGTAAGAGTTGAACCAACTAAAATGTTAAGTAAGCCCAAAACGTTGGACAAATAAACCCTATAAAAGTTTGGAATTTGTATATCATAATTTTCAGTGGCGGATCCAGAGAGGGGCTAGGTGGGGCATAGCCCCCCCTCGAGTATCCCATTCCCACTAGATAAAATGGGTAATTTGTTTTGTTCGGTTACCGAACATGAGAGGAATCCGATCCATTCTATACATTTTCATGTATGTTTGAGCTGAGCCCCCCCCTTTACATACATCCTGGATCCGCCCCTGATAATTTTATTTTAACCAAACAAATGGGTATGTACTGTATGTTTATTTTGTATGAGATACGTATATTTATTTAAAAAGAAGAAGCGATGCCAAATGTCAAAACATAACCTAAGTATTTTCATATCAGTTAGCTTTGTTTTGTATTGATTCAAACTAAGATTTTGTAACTTAATTTTATAAATAAAAGCTATGTTCTACCACGTGAGTAAAAAACTTATTATATCAGTATGTTGGATAATTTTTAAAAAATGTTTTTAGATTTCACTCGAACATGAAATTTTACTACATCCACAATATTTCGGACCACAGCTACTAGAAAAAGTTAAAACTAAACTATATACTGAAGTAGAAGGAACATGTACTGGAAAGTAAGTCTGAATTTCTATCTTCATGACTTTCTGTTTATATTATATACAATTTTAAAATTATTTTGTAGATATGGCTTTGTTATAGCAGTAACAACAATCGATAGCATAGGTGCTGGTTTAATTTTACCAGGTCAAGGCTTTGTAGTATACCCAGTTAAATACAAAGCTATAGTTTTCCGACCATTCAAAGGAGAAGTTTTAGATGCTGTTGTTAGACAAGTAAACAAAGTTGGTATGTTTGCCGAAATAGGTCCTTTATCATGTTTCATTTCTCACCATTCCATACCCGCTGAAATGGAGTTCTGTCCAAACGTTAATCCACAGTGTTATAAGACAAAAGATGAAGATGTTGTTATTCATGCGGAAGGAGAAATTAGGTTAAAAATTGTTGGTACAAGAGTAGATGCATCGGGAATAGTAAGTTTTTTACAAATATAGATATATAGTTAATTTATATTGTTTTTTGTTTGTTTCAGTTTGCTATTGGTACACTCATGGATGATTATTTGGGTTTAATAAGTAATTAAATATAGATTGAATATAGTTTTTATAAAGTACCTATAATTGTGAATAAATATTTGATTTTTAATCTGGTGTATGTGATTCCTGAAAAAACTTCCTCTTGTATTACCCTTTCTAATATATTTGATTTGAAATAAAATATAATGTTATTAACAAAAGAAATATCAATATTGTAAAACTACATACATTGGAAATTTTCTATTGTATTAAAAAATACACAGGTGTCAGTTTGGTTGCCTATTTAGAAGGTAAGACTGTTCCACGCGGCATGGTAGCTGTCTCTCTATGGTCTCTATTGACATCACTAAACGTCAAATATTTTTCTAAACAGTAACAAAACCTTGAACTCTAATCTAAACTGATAATGAGAAAAACCTAGATTTTCCATTTCTAGTTTATATTTTTGGGGTGGTTTTAGTGGGGATTTACATATTTAGATTTGTTAAATTAATATTTCAAGTGATTTTTTGTAAATATAAAAATGACTGACGAAAATTCTTGGAGAACTTCCACTTTCCGACAAAGTGTTGTTGCAAAAATGTGAGTATTGAAAGCAAATAAATATTTCTGGATGCACACCATCAGTGCATTGCTTTTAAAAACTATGAAATTTAACACAATACATTGAAGAAACATTTCTATTTTATAGAGATGAAGCCATCAGGCAATCTGGTATGAACACATCTAGAAACAGCATAGAAATGGAAAACCATGTTTTCCAAAAAGCTAAAAATAAAGAAGAATACCTTGGATTTGTAGCCAGATTAATTTTACATGTTAGGGAATTGAGTAAGTGCTTTTATAATGCCACAACTAAACAATATCAATACATTTTATTTTTATTAGAACCCAAACAAGGTGGTGGTATGGCTGTACCAGGACAAGGACAAGGAGGACCTGGTATGCCAGACCCAATCAATGCCCTTCAGAATTTAGCTAGCCAAGGTACCAGAAACTCTATTATGACCATGGGTCCTCAAGCTACACAGATGGGTGTGCCTCAACAAGCTCCAGCAACAAATTTGTTACAAACATTAAATCGGGGACCTGGTCAGCAGATGATGATGGGTGTGATGCCTGGAAATATGCCCATGCAGGTATGTACTTATGTAACTTGTTTTTCTTTTATATATTTTACTGTTGCTGTTGGTTTATCATCAAATTTTCATGTATAGACAACTCCAATATACTCTGAGCATTTTACATTAGCCAAAACTTACAGATTGAAATGGGATTTTGAAAGGTTATATTTTTTCTATTGTCTTAAAAGCCATATTTATTTTTTTAAGACATGGCAAGATAGTCGATCACTAGCAAAAAGAAAAACAAACGAAAGATCAGTAAATATCTCTACTGTCAATAACAATAATAGTAACAGTGTTAAAAGTCTTCATCAACAACAAAAAAATACTGGATCATTCAAAATTCATTGTATAAACGAAGTAGATGAATTTGAAATGGGTGAAATGGTAAATGATGAAAAAAACAGTGAAGATTTGGCGATCATAGTAGAAGAATTGGAAACGGGAAATCTGTTGGAACAAAAGAGCAATGAAACTTTCAATAACCCTAAGAGCAAATTCAAAGATGTTGAGATAGCAACAGACGTAGCAAGAATAAAGAGTATAACTAGTGAGGAAAACAGAATTAAAAGGAAGTATTACGATGAAAAGTTGGAAATGATGAAAAATTATCAACAAGAAAAACTGAAAAAACTCGATAAATTAATAGAAATTAAAAATAAAAAGTGCGATACTTTGGAAAAAATTGCCGAAACACTGGAAAAACTAAGATGAAAATTATACAGTTATATCTTGTCTTTTGACGCGCATAGGAGATATTGAAAAGAAAAAAGCTGTATTTTTTTCTAACCCAACTTTCATTTACAAATTCATAGTTTACAAAGCTATTAACAAAGTTCTAAATTTACAGAAAAGTATCAAAAAACTGTGATCTATATTGACCTCAAAGTTTAAAAAACTGTTTTGCGTCAAGATGACAAGGAAATTATCTGTATCCATGAACCAATAAATCTGTTACAACAGTTAGTTGTGTTTTTCTCTTAGTGGTTTTAAAATAAAGAATACTTGACTACACATCTTAGCAGTATAGACAAGTCCATATGACGTTTGCGACAGACCACCTGATGGTAAACAGCACTCTTTGCATAACACGTGGTTGTTGATTGTGTTTTAATTGCTTGAAGCCCACTTTACAGTTCACAATTCTTCTTGCAATGTATCGCAGCAACACTTTGACCATGCAAGTGCTTGCTTGCAACTATTGACAATCGTTTTACATCTCACAGTTATTGCAATAGTTAGGAAGGCGAATAGGGGATTTTTCGGGGATACTCGAGCGTGGCAGTTTAAGATATGAGAGATACCTTAGACCTAATAGAACAACTTTGGAAAGTATTAGCTCTATATGTAGTGACGCGCGCCTAGGATAGTCGATCAGATTAGTAAAAAAAAATCTATAGTCTGAAATACTCAGGCGCGTCAGATTAAGATATTGGGGGTTGATTTTAGTGTTTTAAGACTAAATTTAACTAATCTGACGATAAGTCCTTGACGCCGCCGAGTTATAGGGTCGCGAACTTGTAAAAAAACGTTAATCCGGCATTCTCGAGCGCGATTTTATTGGAACTTTAGTTCTTTACGCCAGGATATGTTTGAGCGACCAGGGGTCGCGACGCAAAAGATCTGACCGTTACGCGTTACGTTGCGCTGCGTTATGTTACCCGGGCCGCCCGCGTGCAATGCGAGCATTCTAACCACTGAACCACCGATGCTATATTGAAATTCTATGCAAAGCTGGTATTCACAGTGCTAGTGATCTACTTGAATTTGTTCGGATACATTTTTACTATTATTTCCAAAAATTTTTTTGCGCGATTAAGGGGTCTAGCTACTTTTCGAAATACAGGGTGTTGAAATTTTGAAAACTTGAATGTTTTAATTCGATAACTTTAAAATGGATTGATAAATTGATTTGACATTTGGCAGGTAGTTTTTAAATGTAAAAGGGCATATTTTGAAAAAAATTGTAGTTTGTGCAACTAGTGTGGATATGATGGCCATATCGCACGAGGACGAAGATGAAGCACGACGCCGTAGGCGGAGTGCTCAATCGTTCTAGTGCGATATGGACAATCCACACGAGTCGAGCAGCATATTTTTTCTACGACCCAATTAGGAAAAAATCTAAAAAAAAAAAAATTTGTAATTCAATTTTATGTTTCCACTAATTTTGTGGTAAACGAATGTCCAATTTGTATAATGCTACGGTTTCCTTTTTTAAATATACGATGCTGTTATAAGTAGATGTTGCCAGTCGGACTCCCTCATGGAGGGTACCGTACCATTATCTATAATAATGAATATTCTGCTAAATATTTCAAACGTCTACCTGTTGTCGTTATTAATATCAAGCAGAATGATTATTTAAAAATAAAATTAACAATAAAAAAAATTCCTCGCGGGGAATCGAACCCGGGTGAGAGTCTGGAGTGCTTACTACTCAACCACCAAAGAATATGCAAATTGTTTATCTATAACGTCAGATGTATTACATAACTTTTGCTTAAAAGGAACTAAAGTTCCTACCGTGTGTCCCGCGACACGTTCTACCTTTTTTTTATTTTGGAGAATATAATCTAAAACTTACTAATAATACAAAATCTGCCGGTTTCCGCATGAGGTGTGGAGCAGCCATTTCGTCTTCCGAAAAACGCGTTGCGGCATATAAGTCGCGAACGATACATTTTACAAAAAAAAAGTTTAAATAAAAAAAAGGTAATTTTATTTTACACAAAAAAGGTCTCTTTATATTTCTGTCCAAAGTTTAAACTTTTGGACTTAAAGCAACATGAAAACTCAAACTCCCGTTTTTTGAGTACCTATATCTCGAAAACGAACGGTGTTAAAAAAATTGATATGGAACAAAGATGATTAAATTATGTTAGAATGCCCAAGTAACTGTTTTTTTTAACATTTTTGAAGAACCGTACACGCCATACCCACTGCTAAAATGGTTTTTACCATACAAGCTTTTCTTTTCGAAATTACTTTATCTTTCGATTTTGATAGGTCTCAACGGCGCTCGAGAATGTCGCCATTTAGCAACCTCGCCTCCCTGTTATGATATATACAACTTTGGGTTAACACCAGAGCACATTAATTTACAAAAATACATATTGCAGTATGCAGATGACACCGCTTTAATTAGTCATAATAACAGCATAAAAAAAACAATGAACGAACTGCAAACATTAATGAACAGAACGGAGAAATGGTTCAACAGGTGAAGAATGAAGCCTAACCCTTCGAAATCGCAATTAATAATCTTCAATCATACACCAACACCCAAAACACCATCTATTTATATTAACAATAACATAATTCCATGCACATCAACTGTAAACTGTTTGAATGTATTTTATTATTTGTAAAATAAATGAATATGTGCTTATTTCGCGTTTTAAATGCAGCTATTAAAAAACATGGAAAACCTAAAAGATTATCATGTATTTCGTAATCACAAGAGATAAATGTTCATTTAAAATAGAAACAGTATAAAATAAAATAATCTTAAGTTTCAATTTAAATGAATGTAATTACATATTTAATCGTAATTTTAAATTTTTAGTAATACTTTTTGACAAACCTCGTATACGACTAAAAAAATTTGGTATTTGATGACTGTGTTCTAGGTTTTAGATAATGCAGAACTTTTTATGAAGAATAACTTTTCTTCTGAAAATTAATAATAAAAAAGTTTCCCATATGATTCCAACTTAGAGGGACATAGTGGATATGACGGATCATTAAATTAATACAAAACAACCAAGTTACAAATAATTGTTTATCCTTAGAGCAACTGTCAACTTGTCAGTTGGTGAATATAACCTATGCCGGAACGTGTGTGCTGAGCCTTATTCATTTACACCAAAATTTTTTAAAATGCTGTTAGTTGTATTGTGGAAAGCCGCATCCAAAATTATGAAAATAAATAACAGAGTGCTAGCATAAAATGTAATATTCTTCAAATAACTTTTGTTTATTAGATAATTCTGGTGCAATTAGTATGGGACACCCTATATATTATGACTAATATCCTTTTCTAGACAAAGAGAAAATACATTTCACGACTTTAATATGAATTGGTTGAAAATAAAAAAGTAACAGTTGAAACACTTTAAAATAACATCTCCAACTCTAGTCGCTGTAAACAACAAAATATAGTGTTTGTGCTATTAACTGATCCCAAAAAAATAACAAAAAACATGTATATTTATGGCAAATTACTTTACCCTATACAATAATATAAATAATTTCACAAAAGTTTGTTTCACAATTTCTTTTGACAAAATTATCACTCAGTTTGTTATTTACAAAAGTGTTTTATGATAGTATATGATAGACTGAATCTCTCCAACATAATGGTAAGGTTAATCCATAGTAGTAGCATGCTAATAAAAACAATTCAATTTTATTTACTACATTTTTCAATTTGTCTTTTGACTATTCCAAAATACCTATTTTAATATTGTTGTTGTTGTTTTTTTTAATAACTTTCATAGCCCCGCTTTCCCGCAATTATTTTAAAATAAAACATTTGAATATTCCCCCAAAAGCCTTCAACTAAATCATGTCCAGAAATAGGGATGGGAGAAGGTTCTCTTATCCAAGAAATGGTATACAATATGTCCCTCTAAGTTGGAATCATATAGAAAACTTTTTTATTATTAATTTTAGGAAGAAAAGTTATTCTTCATAAAAAGTTCTGCATTGTCTAAAACCTAGAATACAGTCATCAAATACCAAATTTTTTAGTCGTATACGAGGTTTGTCAAAAAATATTACTAAAAATTTAAAATTACGGTTAAATATGTAATTACATTCATTTAAATTGAAACTTAAGATTATTTTATTTTATACTAATGTTTCTATTTTGAATGAACATTTATCTCTTGTGATTACGAAACACATAATTATCTTTTAGGCTTTCCATGTTTTTTAATAGCTGCATTTAAAACGCAAAATAAGTGCATATTCATTTATTTTGCAAATAATAAAATACATTCAAACACCAAGTTATAAAATTAACATCATAATAATGTTAGAAACAAACAAATTTAATTTTTACTCATACTAATGCTTCGACATATCCAACTTTTTTTAGTAACACTTTTCGATATTGTCAAATTTAATAGTAGTTTGTAGAACAAGTGCGCAAAGCGTCACTTTTCCCACGAGCGCAGAAGTTTGTGGCTCGAGCCGTAAGGCGAGTGCCGCAAATCCAGCGAGTGGGAAAAGTGATTTGCGTACAAGTTGCACACAATATTTTTTCTACAACCACATTTATTAATGAAAGAAATACAGTCATTTATATAGTTATTTTATTTAAACTTTTAATAGAAAGAACTTACAATATGAAAATAAATAGAAAAATCTGTTGAATGTATAATTAATTGTAAAATTTGAACAAATTTGTATTGAAACCTCAGGTAAAAAATTTTCGGTTGCAGTTCTAGCCTTTTCAATAATATATGGAGGAGTATTTTCAATGTCCGAATTGGACAACTCAAAAAATAAGTTATTTTGATCTTGGTTCATAATTCCTTAAATTGTTTTTATAATTGATTAAAATTGATAATGAAATAAATAGTTTACTTAAGTACTTTTGGTTTTAATTTAAAAATTGTACACAAATAAGAAATACACTATTAGGTTGAATTGTCAAAATAAGTTGACAGGTCATAGGTAGCTTTGTTTGACATTTCGGTGCGGAAAAGTGCCATAGCGTGTACTTTTCCCATTACTTTTCCAACGGCTATCAAAAGAATTCGGAAAGGCCTGCTTTGCGCATAAATATTTGTGTAGAAAAGCGTGTTTTGCATAGTGGTTGTAGGAAAAGGTATATTTGATGATTGTATTCATAGGTTTTAGATAATGCAGAACTTTTTTTCCTAAAATCAATAATAAAAAAGTTTTCCACATGATTCCAAGTTACATATTGTACAAACTTATGTTTTGTATATATCAAATTCCAGGATAGACAAAACATGAACATGCCAAACAACGGTGGTCAAATGGCCCAAAACCAGATGACTAACCAAATGGCAAACCAAATAAGGCTACAACACCACCAAATGGGTGGCCATCTAGGTGGACCTATGCAGACCAATGTTCAAAACCAGATGGCTAATCAAATGCCAGGTCAGATGCCAGGCCAGTTATCTGGACAGATGCAAATGCCCAGCAGTATGGCTAATCAAATCCAGAACCAAATGATGGGTAAGTAATAAAAAATAGTAGTTAATAATAAATTTTTTTAATTCACATTATTTTTAGGTAGCATGAATCAGATACCACAACAAAAAATCATAAACCAAATAAATCCCAACTACCCCCGCCAGCCTGCTCCGAACCAAATGTTTACCCAAAGCCCTTCTACTTCTGTACAATCTCCAGGGTTAGTTAACCAGCCTCCAGTGGCTTCTCCAGCTCTAGCTTCATCTCCCGGGGCTCAAATGAATATGGTGGGAAGTGTAGGACCACCTAGGTCTGTAGGTATGGCACCAAGTCCTGGAAGCTCATTGAATACTCCTGGACAACCCAGTCAAAGCCCGATGGCGGGGGGAGCCATGACAGATGAACAAGCTTACAGGGAAAAAGTTAGACAGCTGAGTAAATATATAGATCCGCTGAGGAAGATGATTGCTAAGTTGGGAAATGAAGGTGAGTTTTTCTTTCTATTTATATACAGGGTGTCCCACGACGAGTTAAAATTATCTGTATATGGCAAGACACTTATAGTAAAATCATGAAAATTTCTACGTTTGGGTTTTCGGATACGATCTTTTTAACTAAAATATTTTCAAAGATGGCAGACTTCCGGTTAGAACCGGAAGTCGACTGCAACTTTGTTATTTTGAATAAAACACCCTGTATATTAGTACATTTTTGAAATCTACGTAAAATTTTAGTATAGTTTTGTCTGAAAACTTTTTTCGAAAAATGTATACTTTTTGAGTTATTGATTTTTTTGTAAAAAATTTGACCGTTATAGACCATTGTAAATTATTTTTTTACGAGGATACCCTTGAAGATATGAAAATGGTTTCTGTTCGGTTGCTTTTAGCAAGGTCAGACGTATTTGAATCTATGTAGAAAATTTTTTCATTTTATACAGGGTGTGTATAAAAAGTGTTCAAAGTTTAACTTCATAAATATCAAATTTCTTCATTTTCTTAAATAGAACCGCCCGTTTTTTTCCATTTTAATGCATTCAGGGGTGAAAAATAAGGCAAATTCATGAATACTTCCTATACCTAAACCTTACCGTTATGCAGATATTGAAAGTTTTCTGTAAATTTTGAGAGATGCAGGTGTGGTCTAAATTTTATTTTGACCCGTTGATACAAGCACTAAGAAATAAAAAAGATTATGTAAATTTGCTTTCAATACATGGTAAATATGGCAAAGTTGTTACAAGAACATGTGCTTTATTTGCAGTAAGATATCCTGCATCTCTAAAAATTTACAGAAAACATTTAATATCCGGATAACGGTAAGGTTTAGGTATAGGAAAGTATACATGAATTTGTCTTATTTTTTACCCCTGAATGCATTAAAATAGAAAAAACCGGGTGGTTCTATTTGAAAAAATAAAGAAATTTGATATTTATGAAGTTAAATTTTGAACACTTTCTATACACACCCTGTATAGAATGAAAAATTTTTCAACATAGATTCAAATAGGTCTGACCTTGCTAAAAACAACCGAACAGAAACCATTTTCATATCTTCAAGGGTATTCTCGTAAAAAAATAATTTACAAGGGTCTGCAACGGTCAAATTTTTTACAAAAAAATTAATAACTCAAAAAATATGCATTTTTCGAAAAAAGTTTTCAGCCAAAAGTATACTAAAATTTTATGTAGATTTTAAAAATGTATTAATACACAGGGTGATCCATTTAAAATAACTGATCCATTTAAAATAACAAAGTTTATATATTATTTTTAATACAATGTTTTAGATGTTGAAAAAATGAGCAAAATGAAAAAACTTTTGGAAATACTAACCAACCCCCATCAACGCACACCGCTCGATACTCTAATTAAATGCGAAATAGCCTTGGAAAATTTTCGTCGGGTGGACGGCAGCGTACCAGCCTCCAGCACTCAGCTACCGTTTAAAGAGCCTCACGTCTTCCATCCTCTGTTGGATGCTGTTAACAGTAATCTACAGAGTCCAGTTATCAATCACACTTTACATAGAACTTTCGGACCTACGCTAGATGCTCTCTTTGGACCAGAAATCAAGTAAGTCAACCATAAAGTTCACTCATCAAAAATTGAATAATTATTTTCCTTCGATCACTACCCAAAGTAGGCTTTTGCACACTCAAAACTAACCGCAAAATTGATGTTTTCCTCGAGCTATCATAATTTGACATTATTGGCGCTCTTAAGCAGAAAGTAACTTTGGCGCACGCCCAATAGAGGAGGTCAGTCCAAGGTCAGTGTGGCCAACTAAAAGTGGTTTTTTCTGACAAGAATGACAGTTAAGGTGTACCATTTTTAAAACATAAGATTTTTGAATGTTTTTTATCAATGCGAAAATCTACAGGGTGTACCAATCTCACGACAAACTTCGGTATATGGGTTATTTTAAGAGATAACAAAAAATGTTATCAACATAATTAGTAGATGTGTTGAAGGTCCATATTTTGAAATTATATCGAACTATACAGAGTGCTGTATAACGTGGCAAAACCTCATATCAAAAGCTTCAAAAAAATGTAACCAATCCGAATTCGGTATAATATACAGGGGTTTCCATTTGAAAAATCATATGTTTGGTTTGTAACGGAGTTATGCAGCGCTCTGTATAGTTCGATACAATTTCAAAATATGGACCTCCAACACATCTACTATTTTTGTTAATAACATTTTTTGATATCTCTTAAAATAACCCATATACCGAAGTTTGTCGTAAGGTTGGTACACCCTGTATATTGCTTTATTGAAATAACGAATACACCCCCAAAGCGAATATTTTGAAATTTAAAATGACTTTTCAGCTGAATACTCAACATATCGATGGCCAATAACTCTAGGAACTCTTGACATGTCACCATTTCATTACTGTTATATGTCACTAGTTATGTCAAATGTCAATTATATTTATTTTTGTTGATATTCGTTTAATTGTGTATGTCCATTTTTGTAGCATTTCTAGTTAGTTTTATCTCCATTGTTCTAATTACTTTTTCCACTGACATCTGACATAACTTGTGACAGATAACAGAAATGAAATTGTGACACGCCAAGAGTTCCTAGAATTATTGGCTACCGATATGTTGAGTATTTAGATAAAAAGTCAATATTCATTATTTTAATTAAGCAATATAGATGTTCGCAATGATAAAAAACATACAAAAATCTTATGCTTTGTATGGTAGACCTTAACTGTCATTCTTGTCGGAAAACACAACTTTTTATTGGCCACACTGACCTTAGACTGAACTCCTTTATTTTATTTATAGATAAAAGAGAGCTAGTCGTTATTTTAATTTTTTATTTCGAGCAGAAAGTCTCGACTGCTTAAGTAGTACTTTCTGCTCTTGATACACAGATAGCTATTTTTTCACAGACTGGTACCTTCATTGAAAAAAACAAAACTCGAAGAACCTACTAGTGACATACCAGACGTTCTCCAAGGCGAGATAGCTCGCTTAGATCAACGATTTAAAGTATCTTTGGATCCTAACCAGCAGCCTGGATCGAAATCAATTCAATTAATATGCTGGTTGGATGATAAACATCTACCATGTGTACCGCCAGTATCTTTGGTAGTGCCTGAGGATTACCCTAAAACTTCACCGACTTGTCATATGGCACTGCACGAATATAATGCAACTACATTTTTATCTGCTGTTCAAACAGCTCTATTGGCTCGAATTAAGAAGTTACCGAAACATTTTTCTGTGTCTCAATTGTTGGATACTTGGGAGATGAGTGTGAGGCAGGCTTCGGCGCCTCATCAGGTGCCTGTTAGTGATTTCACTGTTATGATGGGGTTGTGAATTTGCAAGTTTTTAATAAGTTTATACGGGTAGTTCTAAGTGAAATAGTGGAAAAATAATGTTCTGGATCTCTTTAATTTTATCGTTAGTTTTTAAATTTAATCGAATTATTCTTTAAATATGTAGTTTTTGAAATTTAAGTGCAAAAAATTCATATTAAGTAGGGCAAGTTTCTTATAGTCCCAACTTTGAAGCATTTGCATTGAATAGATTATTCGACCTACTAATTTTAAATGTTTTATTCAAAACCTTCAGTATATCAAATTAATTTTATACAAATAGATATTATTTTTATTGATAATTAGTGTATTTAGGAAATGTTCAAATGTATGAAGATTTTTTTACCAATAAAGACTTACTCAGCTGGTTTGTATGTTATTGTTTCATTTCCACAGTTTACAAATATCCTAGATCCAAGGTAAGTAATGTAACCCATGTAAACTCAGCTTTAAAGCAGTCAAAATTCCAACCATATTTATATAATAAGGCCCGGTTGTACCAATTTCAGATCAAAGACATTTCAGTTGAACTGACAGTCAACATTAAACGTCGTTCAAAGAAATTACTTGTTGCTTTCGTTTATTTGGGTTTCGAGCACTTGTGCGTGACGCCTCAGTCGTCACGACTTTTAAGCAAAACGAACACGATTTTTTAGGATCCTCAAAACCACTGGTCATGTGCCAATGCCAATGAATTTCCTGTGTTGTTAGAAGAACAGTTTTCAATTATAATCTTTCTGATTATATAATTTTTCATATTTAGATATTTTTAGTAAGATTTAAATCGTAATCGGCACAATCTTAACCTTTAAATAAACGTCAAACCGGTCAAACGTCAAATATTTAAGGTAAATTTAGATTTCTACATTCAATTACGTTGTTCAGTCTAAGGACAGTGTGGCCAACAAAAAAAACATGCAAAAATCTCATGTTTTGAAGGGTAGACCTTAACTGTCATTCTTGTCAGAAAAACCACTTTTTGTTGGCCATACTGACCTTGGACTGAACTCCTCTATTGACATTTCACATAATGATCATTGATCATTTACATTGGTTGTAAATTTTTTGGTTATGTTATTTGTCTTGCCGTAGTTTTTCGTGAGTTGGATACCTATAAAAATAAAAATAATGAACGAGAATAAGATTATAAAAGCTTAGTATTATACCCTCTAGCATCTATCGTAATCACAGAGTACACCATCTTAGATGGTGTACTCTCTCTCGTTTTAGGCAACCCGTAATGCATCAATCTCATAGGTGAGAATCTCACTACCAGCAGTGCGATCACGAAAACTCGATACCAACGGACACGATACGTGTGATGTATCAAAAATGCAATAATTATCGTTTTCAAAATGGCGTACTCGATTCGAGTTGATCATTCGTAATCCCACTGCTGCTTCTGTTCAAGTTATCTCACGATTAGGTTAGGTTGGCTACCATGAAATGTAAAGTTCCTAATATCACATGATACTTTTTGGTGTTTTATGCGGTTTTGAAAAAAAAAAGAAGATGAAAATGACAATATGTTTTGAATTTTGCTCTCGTATTTCGATATCCCAAAGTCAACAAAGAAGCTCCAAAACAATGAGAAAGTTTGTTGGATCAACAAATTATTCGATAACAGAGGTGTCTGAAAAAGCCGTTTCCTTTGATAATCCGAATTTACATTTAAATTCGTGATCATTCCATATTTCAAAATGGTTTGGCCTTTCTCGGTAAGTTCTCGGAAGTCTAGGATTTTCGACCAGATCAATTAGTTCTAAAAATTCTTCATCTCATCCGTTAATTCTGCTAATATTAAATCCATATTACACATGTAGGTGTGCTAATAAACTTCACAAAATATTGGCTTTTCGTACATAAACAACAATAACGCAAATAACAGAAAAAGCTAGGTTATGTTACACGTTCAAAGCGTGAACCACGCTTGAACGGACCAAAATGATGCGTTCTGGTGAACCAAATTTTGATCTATGGTTCAGTCTTGATCCAGATTGGTACAACTTGCTTTTTTAACGTGATTGCTCATTGCAGTTCATCGTTGAACTATTGTTGAACCGTGTTGGTACAACTGGGCCT
This sequence comes from Galerucella calmariensis, assembly GCA_910591675.1. NCBI lineage: Eukaryota > Metazoa > Arthropoda > Insecta > Coleoptera > Chrysomelidae > Galerucella > Galerucella calmariensis. The sequence continues at coordinate 349,116 of CAJUYG010000329.1, forward strand.
AATGTAGATCTGAACATGCATAGAACTTCAACTACCAATGAACAAGTAACAGAACCATTTAAAAAAGTCAAATCTGTATTTTTTTATATATAATATATAAATTAAATTCACTAAAAAATATACAATCACAATCCTAAATATGCACAAAATAAAAATGTCAGGAATAATGTAAAAATTAGCAGTACTATCCCAATCCATAACGGTATAGATTCTGAAATTAAATTAAACATATTTATAACGTTTTAATGAAAATCATATGCAAAACTTACTTCTGTATGGCACAGTATGTATACACAACTGGTTATCTACAGAAATAGATAAAACTGCAGCTTCAACTACACTACTAATGGAATGGTTGGTATTCAGGGCTGATACAAATTCAAGACCTGTGACGAACATGGAATGTGCACCGATAACTGTTGAAATTTTCTACAAAATATAAAATTTGTAAACTTTTGAATATTTAAACTTGGTAATACTAGATTTACCTGCAGACTGAATGCTACATGAATTGAGACGGATCCACTGAACATAGTACCGACAGCTACAAATCTACCATCATCTCTTACTGCTAAAGCAGCTAAACTTTCATCAAACTCTACAAATTTTTTTAAAAGATTTTCCTCAGGTATCCACTGTTGTAGGTAGGATTTTTGTTTTTTAGCTAAACCCGTAGGATTTACTATTGTGTATAGCGCACATTTTTTATCGTGGCCCTTGATAATTCCAAATCTGTAAAATAGAAATATAGTTCCTGGATCTTATTACTTCCTTGCAAAAAAACATACCTGCATCGTTTATACAAATAATTTGATCCTTCTGGTTTTTTCCATGATAATTTTGTCCTTTCCATACCTGTTAGGCAGTCCCATAAGACTGCCAATCCATCTTTGGCAATAGTAATTATATAATTATCATACCTACTGAAATCGATATCATCTATTTCTTTTTTATGTGTTTTGAGAATGAATAATGGTTGCATGCTGGGAAATTTCCATATTCTTACATCACAATCTGTGCCACCTATAGAGATAATTTTACATTACTTATAAATTCGTCTTTTTTAATGTCTTTGCTTACCTGTTGCAAGCAATGTGCCATCATGGTTAACTTTAACTACCCTAGATAATGGTTCACTACCATTAAAATCAGTTTGAACACTGTCCAATGGCTTAACATCAAAGCACAAATCTTTTTTAACATTCTTATTTTTATCTGTAACTTCTTTTACTTTTGTACTTCTTTGTCTAATAGTATCATTTTCAATGTTGTCTACTTCTTCAACTAACCTCGAGTTAACTTTATATAACTGACAATGACTCTCTTGACCTGCGACTAATAAAGAATACTTTTTGTTACTGTATACTGTACAATTCATAACAACATTGCCTCCCGTTTCGTGCCTGGTAATTTCTTTAGCAGCGAAACGACTACCATCATGAAAAATTTCAAATATTTCCTGAAAACAGTATACGTTTATAATTAAATCTTAGAATAACTTATGTTTCACTTACAAAACCATTTTGAACGCCAGTTTTTGAAGTTCCTCCACCTCCTCCGACAATTACATGTCTGGACGTTAACATTTGCACAGTATAAAGAGGGAAATTAACTCTTGCAATTATATTTTTCTTGTTTCTCCGTTTTGATGACATTTTCTTTTAAAATTTCTGAGTAAAATCTTTGATCTTGAGATGTTCCACGTATGTAACCTCAAAAATTATTTGACAGAGTTGTCAAATATTAATAGAAAGTCAAAACAAAAGGATGTTTCTCGGAGTCATGAATTTCCAATCAGCTGTGAATTGAAGTATGACATCATCACTTTCAGTCATGTCGCGAAAATTACTTGACCAATGTTGTCAAAGTAAACGAAATTCCGTAAATTAGTGACAATATTATTTAAATTCATCTTTTAAACAGCTCCTTTTTGGTTTAAAAGATCCAAATAATGGTATAATAAACATGTAAAATCTTCAATAATACTAAATTTCAGTTCCATATTATTCACATGAATACAACTTTTGTATTTCATAAAAAATACATGCACGTGAAGTCAAATTAGTAAACTAATCGGCATCGTCGTTTTATATAAATGACAGTTTGATAGGATGAAGGTGAAGATGACTCAATGGACTGAAGAGTCAACAAAGAATTGTAAAGATAAACAGGAAAAGTAAAATAAAGTTCGTTATTGAAGATACATGATCATTCATTTCCAGAATGTCTAGAAAAAAAGACAACCCTAAAAGAAACCATGCCGGTAAATCATTGTCGCAAGTAAGTAATTCTTATTTTTATAAATTACCTCATATTCAAGCAATTTTCTGATTAACAATTTTTACGTACAATAAAAATGTAACAAACATATTTTTAGTATGGGCTATTTGATATACCTGCTGATTTTGAAACTGGCTTAAACAATGCTGCATCTGAAGATGATGACGATTTGGAAGCTGAACTTGCTGCGTTAGCTGGAAATGACGCACCAAAACAACCAAAAAGACCCGCCAGGAAGGTAATTCCACAAAAAGAATTAGATTCAATGATTTCTGATTCACTGAAAGATGTTGATGATGATGATGAATCTGTGGACGAAAATGATCCAGACCTACTTAGTGAATTGAATCAAATCAGTGGTATGTTACAGACAACATTACCATTTTTGTCAAGATTATTTGTTCTCACATATAACATTTTCAGGTGGTGGTGAGGAAGAACTTGAAGAAGATTCCTCTCAATCTCAAGAAGAAAAATCAACTACTGGTGACTCTGATGTAATTAATATCCTTGCAGAAAGATTGAAGAACTATGAAATTTGTGAAACCAAAGCTAAAGAATCAGGGGAAACAACAAAAGCAAAACGTTACAGTAGAGCTGTTAAAATATTGAAAGATCTTGTTAAACAAGCAAAATTAGGAAAACCAATAGATTTGAATGATGAAAGTGTTCCTCCAGATATTCATCCTCCCAGTTATCCAAAACCATCACAACCACCAATAGTAGCTTCTCCTACAGAACCAGAACTGTCACCTGAGCAAGTTCCTAAAGAATCACCTACAGAAGCTCCAAGTTATGATCCTAGTGTATTAAATTCTTTACTAGAACGCCAAAAGGAATATAAAATGGCAGCACTCAGATTTAAACATTCAGGAAATGCCCAAAAAGCAGTTGTGTTTTTAAAAGTATCCAAACAGTTTGACGCAGTCATCGCAGCTCTTAAAAATGGACAGCCTATAGATTTGTCGAACATGCCTGGTCCACCGGAGGAATCCACTGTTACAGAACCAAAGATTCAAGAAAACGAAGTTCAACAAAACAGGTTGAAGCTTTTTCCGATCTTGATTAATAAAAAAATAATTTAAATATTTTGTTTAGCACAAAATCAAACGAGGATAAAACACCTACAGCAGAACCTACTCCTCATCTTGTAACAGCAACTACTGTTCTTGAAGCTTTGCAGCAAAGATTGGCAGTTTATCAAGAACAAGAAGCGAAAGCAAAAGAAGAAAACAATTCAAGTAAGGCTCGAAGATACGGAAGAATTATAAAACAGTTTGAGCAAGCCATAAAAGCTAATAAAGCCGGAAAACCATTTGCTTATGAAGAATTACCATCTCCTCCAGGTAAGTTGTATATTTTTTTGTAGATAAATAGTTTATTTACTTATTTTTTTTTTTAGATTTTGCACCAATTCCTGGTCTTAAACCAGCAGCACCTGAACCTGCTGCAGATCCAGCTCCGACTTCTCCACCTCTACAACCAAGTAGGCCTGCTCCACCACCTAGTGCAAGCAGAGAAAGTAGTAAACCTAGTGCTGAAGGCGCTGTGCATAAGCACACAGAAGCTGATAAGCAAATGCAAATCCTTATTGCGAAACAAAAGCAATTCAAATTAGCCGCCTTGGAAGCAAAAAAGAGAGGCGAGCTATCACAAGCCAAGGAATTCTTAAGACAATCTAAAGGTTTCGATAAATTGATTGAGGCTTCCATATCTGGACTACCTGTTGATTGGTCATCCATCCCAGTTTCCCCCGATGCTAAGTCACAGTTAGATAACGAGTAAGTAAATACAAAATGTAATAATGTAGACGTAACATTTTGTATTATAGATATCACATAGCTATGGCAACAGATGATGATAAATCCGTAGCAGTTGAAGACAGCGATCTCTTTGCTAGATTAGAGATTCAGCTTCAAAAACAACTCAAGATGTGTCTTACGACTAGAGATCATAACAAAGCTATTGGGGACGTTGCCGGAATGAATAAATTTGAAAGGTAAGTTGACTTACAAGTACGCAGTTTATGCTCGAGTTGTTATAATTGGAACCACAAGACGAATTGTTTTAGGTTCGGCTTGAACGTCGCAAAGGATCTCGACGTGATCCGCGCAGCTAAAAGAGATGGTAGAATTCCAAAATTCCACTATGAAAACAAAGAATTTGCTATCGTTAAAGTTATCACCGACATAGGCGATAATGATATCGAAGTTTCCATACACAGAGGACTCAATATATCGACAGATAAAGATGTAGATACTTATGTTAAGATGGAATTTCCATTTCCACAGGTAAGGACATAAATTGAGTTTGAAATTTGTTATTGTACAAGGCATATGCACCAGCTGACATGTTGACACTAATGACAGTCGTCCTAAGGAATTTGTAATTTGAAAGCTGTCATAACTTTTCTTCCATCTTGTGCAGATTTATTTTTTTATTTCGAATATAAATGTCACTGTTGTGTTTTAGTTTTATTAATTACTGACACTTTTTACTTCAACAATATTTTATTCATTGTCTTCAAAACTTAACTTGAAGTAATATTCGTAACAACCCTTGGTCATTTTTTGTTCTCGATAATTTTTACTTCTCATCTTCTTCTTTTTCTTAACACTCTTACAAACTTGCAAACTTTACTTAAGGCAGTTTCTCACGAACCTAAATAGGTCGCTGATTACTTTATTTCAATAGTCACAAAGTTTATTAAAAAATTAATCCGATATATAGGGTAATTTGATCACTTGTTGAACTTGGGGCAACTGACATAAGTTCTGGAATTATGTTGGTAGCATTTGTCATAGTGACTGGCCAATTGCTGCTACGGCCGAGGCCAAAACATCCAACGAAGAAGAAGAATAACAGTTGACAATTTTGTTTTTGTGGTTAAGAAATATGTGTTGTGTTATTTAATTTGATATATTTTTCAAATATTGTACTTCTGAGCTGTTTTGTGTATATTATTGAAAGAAATGGAGGCAGAAGTTTCAAATCGCGTTGCAGAAAATCTGCTAAAAGTTGATTTTAGCATGATGGGGCGAGATTTACATGTCCAAATTTAGATTATTTATAAGCAGAAATTATAAACAAAAAAAGGCACTAAATCAAAACCAAATGGGGTCCGGTAAGGTTCGCGACCCTCGGAATTTTGCAACGATTTTTTTTTATAGAAAGCTCTATTGCTATAGAACGTTTTAATAAAAACATTTTTTGGATTATTCACTTTTGAAAGAGAAAATCGCAATTGAAAGTACCAAAAATCTGCCATTGTTTCTTAAATATTTAACAATTTTTGACAATTCTGTCTAGATATCGGATGGTCACAAATTTAAAAGAGTTCGGTGAATGGGCAATGTTGCCAGCTTTCATTTCCGTAGCTCGTTACGGCTTGGAAATAACACCAAGATTTTAGATGTATCTTTTCACATATAACATCGATGTACTTTCTATCTTTATGATCTAAAATGTATTTATTGAAAATGTACTTTTTAGACATAATAATGTATGTTCCACAGGTACTAACTTGGTACGTATATTTTATGACGTTAGAGTAAAAATAAATAATTATGTATACTTTTGTGATTTTTAGTTGAAAATTTACGTCAAATGTCCCGATAAGTAGGCATATAAATATTCATCCTATCACGAACATATTGCTGATAATAAAAAGAAGGGTTTTTAAAATAATCGCAAGAACACAGTTCCAGTGGATTGTTCTATTCAAATTTAGCCATATTTTATATTTATATTGCTATTATTTCACATTCGACAAATGTTTACTTAAATAAATGGGAAAATATAGTTTTCATAGAAGGATCGAAAAACATCATTCATGTGGAATACAAATTATTCGACACTTTTTCGAGAAGGGGAAGGGAATACATCTCTTCACCTCAAATTGACTGACTTCATGGGATTTCTACTAGAGCAAAAAAAATTCAACACATACCGCTTCACGACCAACTGACACAGATCAAAGAGTAACTGAAATATCATTTTCCTACGACCACATAGGAAAGTGACATATATCGCACTGACTAGTTCTATGGAAAGTGACCTTTATTCATACGCGTACGGAAAAAAATCTTATCCGTACGTGTGCGGATAAAAAAGCTGTCAAATTGAATGTTGAAATGCTAGTCTTTTTACTCCGCAAATTAATATGTATATGTGAAATGCTTATTTCCTAAGTTGATTTGTCCATATAATAATATAATATAATCTATTTATTTCATTTAAAATTAAAAAAAAAATACCGAGCCCGGACTTGAACCACCCTACTGCTTGTCAAAAATCGAGCCCACGGATGCCTAAACCGCTCGGCCATCCCACTGGTGTAGCTTATGGTTCTTGTCCAAGATACTAATAAGCGCTAAGGAAATATATACACAACAGTTTATTTATTCTCCAAAATAAAATGTGTTTATATCGACATTTATTGGACTTTCATGTTATTAAAACAATAAATATCCGTTTTCAATTATTTGAACAATGAATCCTTAAAATAGCTAGTTAATACTTTCAATCTCCTACAGGTAGGCAACAAGTTAAATATTAATTCTAACTTTTTTATAAAGGTACTTTTTTCCATTGCATAAAAATCACAATTTTCTGGGCCAATTTCAAAGGTAAGTAATCAAAACCATATAAAGTATTTACAAATACACATATGTAAAACCTCTCACATCTACATAAAAAAAGCAAGATTATACATGCCTAATTTGGTAAAAGTATATCGCGTGGTCGTAGGAAAAATAGTGTACATAACTTGTGCGAAAGTGATTTTTCACACTCGTGGGATTGTCTCACTCGGCTGCGCTCGTGAGACAATACTTCCCACTCGTGTGAAAAATGTCACTTTCCGCACACGTTACGTAATATACTATAAATACGGAGCAAGAGAATAAGAAAAAAATTGTTAACCTAACTATTATATAAATTTTTATGATTATAAATGCAAATAATTTTATATTGTGATATAATATTCATGTAATCTATTGCTGAAAGCTGAAAGAAAATTAAGACCATTTGACAACGCCGTTAGGGAGTGTCACCTGATCCAAATTTGTGAACCTAGGATATCTAGACATAAGCCCTGAGTCCTGACATAAGATTTTTGTGTGTAATTTTATAAGCTTAAGTGTCGAACGAAAATATTTGAGCTTACGAATATTTCTAAAAATTGGCAAAATTTAAGTATTTTTTTCCGTTTTTTTTTTGTGAAACAGACTGACATTTAGTTCAAGATAATAACCTTTACTGTTTAAAGTGAAAATATTTATCGTGAAATAGCAGGAATTAGTGTTGAAAAAGACGCGTGAGAAGCTAGCTCCAAACGTATATTTGCGACAAACGTCTGTACTGGCAACAGCGCACCAAGCTGTCCGTTTATCGTGGTCGCCTTATGGCGCGGCCAGTCTCATATACGGGGGGAAGTTGAAATATAGTCTTAGAATTTGGTTGGAAGGGAACTGAAATAAACCTAATAATATATATTCTTTGATATTCCACATTCAAAATTCGCTGACGAACGTTACGAGGGTCGAAAAAATAGAATATTAAGCCATTTAAAAAGAAATTAAAATTTTCTTTTTAATACTGCAAAGCCATATATCGATGTCCCTCGTTTAAATTTCGCACAGATGTTGATAATGTAATAATCTTCTATATTTCATGTTCAAAATTCGCTAACAAACGTTACGAGGGTCGAAAAAATTGAATAATAGGCATTTTTGAAAAAAATTACAACTTTCTTTTTATTACTGCAAAGCCATATATCGATGTCCCTCGTTTAAATTTCGCACAGAGGTTGATAATGT
>CAJUYG010000330.1:7056-20401 GCA_910591675.1 Galerucella calmariensis
TGAGCATTTATCAATGTCCGAGGGTTATTCGGATAGAAAATTTTTTGTTTCAGTATTACAACCAAATCATGACATTTCCAAATATTAAATATTCGAAACTTCAAAATCGGCATAAATCAATATGTATCCATAGCAACGTAACGTGAAAATTGCCCATGGTCTGTTTTCAGTGTAATGTTGACATGATTGGCTGAGATTGTTCATATGATATAAAATGAGGAAATTTGATTGGTTTTTGGAATTGTCAAAAAATTTTCGCAGAAATAGTTTCGAAAACAAGAGCACTCGAACTTTGCAAATTAAAATGATAAACTAGTATAGCTGATGAGCTCGTATGGTTTGATAAAATAACTCAATTTTGATATATTATTGAGTTAACGATGATTTTTTTATAACATTTTTGCGTTTTTTATCATTACTGTTATTTTGAAGGAAGACAAAGTGGAATGCATCAGGGTGTTCACTTTTATAGCTTTTTTACTGAATCTTTGCCTCCAGCCAATGATTATCATCGCTTTATTATCTTTTATAGATTGACATGAATATTTTCATCATTGACCAACCTTCTCTTCCCAAATCACGAAGTAATTTTGCCTTCTTATTAAATTTCAAGATTCAAACTGATCGTTCTCCGCTTCTTGCTTCTACCTCTACCTGTAACTTGTCGATATCCTGCTCCTGCTCCTTCTCCACGTACTACTCTTCGTTTGAGGATTCATATTTTTCCATTAATGCTCCGTATTCGATTTCTGACTCAGTCTTTTTGGAACTTTAGTTCTTTAGGTCAGGTTATGTTTGAGCGACCGGGGGTCGCGACGCGAAAGATCTGACCGTTACGTTACGTTGCTTCGTTATGTGCCTTGCTTGAGTGCGTGTGCTCTCTCCTGAGTCTCTCTCTCGTTTACGAAGCAGCGATACATATGCTTCGGCCGGGTGGAAGGCGAGCATTCTACCACTGAACCACCGATGCTACATTAAAATTCTATGCAAAGCTGGTACTTGAATTTGTTGGGATAAATTTTTACTATTATTTCCATAATTTTTTTTGACGATTGATCTTTTTTGTTTATTTACAGCATCGGTCGTCAGGACGGTAGGTTGTGTTTACTGGTTTCCAAGTCTAACACGTCGGTAAGTGATTTACTTACCGTTCAGACGTCGGTAAGTAAATTACTCACCGACGTCTTAGCCCTACATACATTTAAATTGTCCTAAATAATATATGACTTCATTCATTACACAAAAGGAAGAAAGTTTATTTATATTTTTTTAATGAACAGAACCGAACAGAACAATATAAAAAGTAATAAATAAAACAATTTCACCAAAATGCAAATTATATTTTAAACCGATCGAGAAATATAAATGTCACTTTTGACATTTCGTTCATTTCGAAGAAATTTAAATCATTTTATTCGGAATTTATTTCAATACGATCGCGCAAAAGATGGTATAAGCATCTCGAACGTTAAGGGTAATTACAACGTTTGCATGTAGATTCCTCTCGTAAAATTGGACAAAATGATATGAGGATTAAGGGGTCTAGCACATTTACTTCTCGAAATACAGGGTGTTGAAATTTTGAATACTTGAATGTTTTAATTCGATACCTAACTTTAAAATGGATGGAGAAATTGATTTGACATTTGTCAGGTTGTTTTTAAATGTAAAAGAGCATATTTTGATAGAAATAGTAGTTTGTGCAACTAGTGTGGATATGATGGCCATATCGCACGAGGACGAAGTTTGAGCACGACGCCGTAGGCGGAGTGCTCAATCGTTCAAGTGCGATACGGACAATCCACACGAGTCGAGCAGCATATTGTTTTTATGACCCACTTAGAAAAAATCTAGAAAATAAAAATATTTCAAACGTCTACCTGTTGTCGTTATTAATATCAAGCAGAATAATTATTTGAAAATAAAATTAACAATAACGAAAACTTCTTCACGGGGAATCGAACCCGGGTCTACCGCGGGAGAGTCTGGTTTGCTTACTACTCGACCACCAAGGAAAATGCAAATTGTTCATCTAGGTATAACGTCAGATGTATCACATAATTTTTGCTTAAACGGAACTAAAGTTCCTACCGTGTGTCCCGCGACACGTTCTACCTTTTTTTTTTAATTTTTCCCCGTCATCGCCATTGTATATTCAAATTCCATACCCAACTTGGTTCAGGTGTTTGATAAATGAAAAAGTTTTCGTACAACCTCATCGCGAATAACCGTTAACATGTATGACTTCAATAGTCTTAGACATAAGTTTGGACAGAATACTGAATAATTAAGTAAGGTACTTAGTGTGAGAATCAGTTGAACTTTCCACTTTGTATACACTACGAACCCATCAAAAGGAGTATTGAAGAGCTTATTTTGGTCCTTTGAAGAGTTTATAGAATAAAAGTTGATAAAAGTTTAACGGTCAAACTAGAACACTATTAGAATCAGGGGGTGTGAGTCCTAGATATTGTGTTTAATAATGGAAAGTTTTGCAAAATGATGGCTTTGTTCTATAATTGAACCGCGCTCTGTGAAAGTCAGAGCATTGAAATATGAAGACTTATTTTATACTCTGTTTATTTCAAGTATGATATCTAATGTTATTTTAGGGAAACAGAAACTCCTAATTTGTGAAGTGATACTTGCTTTGAAAGCTCTAATAAAGCTCTATAAAATTTTTCAATAATTTTATGATAGTTTTATTGATCTTTTTTAATGTAAAAATTTGTGAATCAAAAAATAATCTGGTCAAATATAACTCGCGAGTTCCATAAATTAAAAAATAATTTGCCATTTGAAAATAGCCACTCGAGCCCTGCGGGCTCTCCTGACTATTCCCTGGCAACGCAACAAGTTTTCAAAAAATCTGTCAAATTATTTTCAATTTATTCTCACTCTCTTGTTATATTATTAGGTACTGAAAATATCTGTTTTTAGAATCTATTCATATGTTTTGTGCCATACTCATTAATTATCGAGAAATTCATTTTGAATCTAGATAAAATTCGCTCAAATAAAAACTAGTCATGAAACATTCTAAACAAAGAAAGTATTCAAAATAAAATGTTCGAGTATTCAAGTAATAAAATTCATTCGAGTAACGCTATACTTGTTATGTAAAATACAACCAATCCGACTCTACGAATGTAGAATCCTGCAAATCGTTCGAGGGATTATGCATAACAGTAAAATATTTTGTTACTAAGAATGCATTGCTCTCTCTGTCTGTCTTCTTTCCATCATTTTCGTTACAGACTGCTAGCTTCAGAGATAATGCTTTCACCCGAAAAACACTGTTAGAAGGTTTCATTTGAATCTAGATAGAATCTTTGGAGGTGAAATTTTTCTTACTGTTCTGGTTCAGACCAGATGACGTCTTCAGTTCTTTGTATGCAATCACATACTATCACTTTCTGACTCGAGGGTGTTTAAGATTATATGGATTTGCTTGTCCTCTTAACACAATTTTTACGATATTCAGGTGCATTGCCTTCCTGTATTACAAGGTGCAAGGGAAGTGGTTGTTCCATTGCAGCCATGGAAGTATTTCTCATGACTTAATGCATGCAGATCTTTCTACTCCGCTAATAGATGGCTGTATAGCCAATACAGCAGGTATTTGAGCTCTTATGTTCACTCAACTAGGTGGTGTCCGCTTCCCAAATATTGGTTCCAGATAAGGTTTGAGTCGGTTGAGACACCAAAGTACTCAACTTTTTCCTTGATCTAAAATTCCTCCCCGTAAGATTAGTCGGTGGGTAGTGGTCGGATACGAATTTAGTCACCAGGAGCTGGTTGAAGAACTAGAACCAAGCTGCAAAAATTGCCGAGTAGATAGGTGTGGAAAGCTCTATTGAAAAGCTGAATGCCACTTTTGCACACCGATAGAAGAGTTATTTATAGACAAATGATTTGTTTGACCCCCCTTTGCTTAAAATTAACATTGCTTATTTATTATTAAGAAGCTATATTAACGTGAAAATATTGGGAAATTTGATATAAAAAAATTATTTATTCGAGTGTAGTTTCTTTAATGTAAAAAAATTTGTTCTCCTCTATGCACACCTTCATACAATTGTTCTTAAGAAACTATAAAAGTCTATGAAGCACAATATAATATTTTGTTATAAAATATAACGATGCTATTTGGCTAAAAATGATTTTTATTACCCAGAAAAAAACCTAACATATTCAATAATATTCCATCACATTGAAACAACCAGTTAAATATTCATAGTGAATCATTTATAAGTTTTGACAGAAATTCACATTTTGCAAATAAGCTTATAGATTATTAGCCCCAAATAAGATCTACTTTATACCGAAAAAATGAGTATTTAAGTATAATTGTACATTTATTATTAAGAGGAAAAAAACTTATTTGCTACAAATCACATATTTCTTCATCCGTAAGAAATCACATTAGCCTACAAATTATATGGCAATTGAAACAAAGAATTCTCATCCCACCCTTCCCTATTATTCAGTAACGATCACCACCTGTATACGTTTGGCGTCAGTCTGCATGTGAAATTAGATCAGTTTCTGCAACTTTACTAATTATTTTGTTTTTGTGAAGTACCTATGTGGTTAAAGTGCTCTGGACAAAAATAAGTGTAATAATAGATTGAATGGATTGTTAAACTCATGGCGATTACAAGAACTGTGAGATATCTTTGAAGGTAAGGAAATAAATGACAAGTATATCATATTTATTTGACATAATAAGAATTCGATTGTCACATATAAATCTTTTTCTCAGTGCATATTTTGATTGTTTTTCCGACATTCACTCACCCCAAACTACAAGTGTCTGTTAAATACTTGCTTTCGAGTTGTTACCGATCTGCAGCGATGTGAAACGTGAAATTTCAGGTCGTATGAATTTTTTATCAAGCCCGCCATAGTCACCCACAATAAAATACCATAATTAGGGCGAGTACAGCATTTGGAGGGAATGTCAGACTGCTGAATTTGAGAAAAAATAACAAGACATCTCGAGGGAAACTGAAACAGAGGTCGTTCAAATTCGAGTAGGTGTATGGAAAAGAAACATACATTTGAAAAGGATGAATTTTTAAATAAAATATCACTAACAACTAAGGGTTGCTTCGTACTACAACAATGGAAAGGGAAATAGATTGGAATAACTCTGTTTTTAATAATTATGACGCAAATACTATATTCTTGTTCGTTCTTCCAATTGTATCCAAGTTTTTTTTTCTCGTTAAGTCCTTCATTTAGGTTGTATACTGACATCTTTCTCGTAAACTTCCCCATAGACAGTCTAGAGATTTTTAATTATTTATGATATGATGTGATAAACTAACTTCTCTTTAATTAGACTTTAATAATTTAAACACATTTTGTTATAAAACCTAATTTTATTTACTTCTACACTAGTTGAATGCACAAATTATAATAATCTACAATAATCCATTTAACCTAAAACATTATATCAAAATCGATCTATCAGCGTAAAGTACTTCAGGTAGCAACAGTCTTATTGCTGATTAAACAGTATACACAGGTCAATAATACTACACCTGAAGTCGATGCACTTGATAGAGGAAATTGTGAAATATATATTACTAAATATCTAAAATAATGAATATCATTACATAATGTACAGTCAGTATAAACTTTTATGAGATCGGTTATGACATCATCTGACGTTAACTTGATAAGTTTATCCTGTCAGAAACTATTTGTGAGTTTAGTAAAACCGGAGCTGTATTTTTGATTTTTGCAATAAAATATTCATAGCGCAAACCGTGTATCAAATCCGTGTTGGCATGAAAAACGCTTTGGACACCTGCCAATTACGCTGTTGCATGTGTAATATTTTCAGCGGTGGCGCCTCAGACAGCAGAGGCGGTGGTGGTTTTCGTTGGTTGGCGGCACGACCACCAGTTGCTGCATCCGAGAGAGGCACACTCACGATGCCTGTTGCTTTTATGTTAGCTTACTTGTCCTTCAAAAACTTTTGATTTTCCCATACAATACGTTGGGTAATTCATATACTGAAAAAATTTCCAGGTTTTGTGAAGGTATAACACATTGAAAATTGGAAATGGAAATATTGCTACATTATACAGGCATTAAATTAGTAGCGTTAAGATTCGTATTTTTCACGTGAATTCGACGGAACAACAGAATTTGGAGAATATTGTTTTGTTTCAAGTCAAAATTTTGTTTGATGTTTAAAAAACTTTTGCTCCAATAATTATACTTATTAATGTTATCCCTCTATAATTGCTGCAATACAGTGTATCGCCTTTCTTGGAGAATTCTTTCCAAAATGCCCATGTATTTCTATTTTTTCCATAAAAAAATGTGAATGATTTATATTTATTTTCATCTCATAATATTTTGTCTTTATCACTTCCCAAATGATACAGCACTGTTCGACATGCTTTTTTATTACCTTTCAGGACTTCTGAAAACAAAATGAATTTTCTATTTGCCTAACCTATTTCCTATTCTTTTAGTTCAGTTAGTCTTCTGATAGGAGTGAATTATTAATGTAGAAGGTATTTGTTGATTTAGAAAAATGTTAGTTCCAAGCTTATGACGTTATATTAACATAAAATTGTTTGTTGTTACGTTGAAATCCTTGATCAATAGCAAAAAAGTATTCAAGTTAATTAATAGTCTGTCAACTTCTAGCTACAAATAAAAAATTGACCGTTTAATGAACATTACCTCCGTATTTCAATTCAAATTTACGACAAATTTGCAACTCCCGAGGCACATTGTTTGCTTTTAATTATTTTTCTTTCTCCATTGATTTCCAGTTAGTTTCTTTGTTAAGAAATGTATGACAACGATTACTGTGCTGAGGGAAAAGAAAGAAGGAGTTCAGCGTCGTCAACAAGGGATCTAACCTACACTATATTTTTTTAAAGTTATTTTTGGAGGACTATTTAATAAATGACGTTGGATTCATATCGGGAATTATTGAGCTCAGATACCACTTTTTGGGGGAAAAACTGTGAAATAATTAGGGAATTCTGAAAAGGGGGAGAGACATTGCGATTACATTGTTCAAAGAAGTTGTTCATGATAGTAATATTGTGGTTTTCAATTATCATCCTGTTTTTATTGAAAATTCATACTAAACAAGATTACCACATCACAAACTAGAGTGTGAAGGTGGTCATACAATTTGAAATCTTCATCAGTATATCGTATTCCAGCGGCAATTTTGATGAATTGATTGTCACCATAGTGTTAAAAATACATTAAGAAACTGTGGCATACGATTTTGCAGAAGTTAAAACATCCATTCAATTTTGCCACGCATATCAAATAATACTAAGCATATGGTGGAAAAAGGGGATATGAAATGTATATTTTTGACCAAAAAGGTAGTGTGTTACGTCTCTGTGAAGTCGTGATGTTCTCAGTTAGAAAGTTACCTTTTGAACTCGCTTTATGGCTTCAGTTTAGAAGAGTGCCGGGAAAAATATTGAGTTTTCTTTACGATCCTTTGTACTCTGCTTTATTTTAAAATATGAGCTGCTTTATCTTTGGGAGTTTCTATTTAACGGAATTCTCAGTTATGCGACTCTTCTAAAATTCGTATAAACTTTTATTATAAATATTTGGGTTGAAAAAGTTTTATTTTTTTGTAGTCATATTTGTCACTGCTGTAATGCTAGGTCGTTATTGTGAGCTCTTATTCAAGAGCTTCCAGTTTATTCTACTCCATACTTTTTTTTCCTTTATTCAAAATGAAGTTTCGTCACAAAAATGCAATGAATGGTTCCACTTGTTTTTCAGTATGATACAAGTTGATGCTAAATAATTGTACAATTTTTCAATAATGATATACAGAAAAATGTGCAGGTACATATTGATATAAATCCAGAAGGAGATAGATTGATGGGTGTCTGTATTTTGAAGATATAGATACAGTGAGAAAGATCGTTGAGATTCCGTGGACATGGAATGTAACTGGTACGTCAAAAAAAGCATGCACACATTGATCGACCCGTGGGATGTAGAGGAGCATTTATGTGGCTAGGGTGCGTATGCTAGCTAAACATGAGAATAGAGGTAATGAAGGTATATATTGAATGAGTGAAGAAGTTGAGGTTGAGGTTGTGGAATTAAATGTCGTATCAAGTATTCAAATCCAAAGTGACCTCAAATCCCAAAATACTCTTCCTTGCTTCTGATATAACAACCATAATTCATATCCCTACTTATTTGGACAGCCATTGTGTATTTTCACATTCGACAAAATGAAAACAATTGTTTTGAAAAACATTCTTCATACACTCAATAAAATTATAAACTACAATATATTTTTATAACAATAATTTCTATAAAAATTTACCTCTAATTCCAATTTTCAACTCAAAGCTACTATTACTGTTATCAACAAAATTGAAAACAAATAACAATCTGTTACGTATAATTCAATTTCTACAATAATATAATTCTGCATGCTGCCAGGCATGCAATTTTCAGTTAACGTTTCGTCCATAGATGTTATTCGATAATACAGCATGCGCCAAAATATACATTACTGAAAATACTAAGTAATTACTTATAACTGATAAATTAGTATTTCTATACAATACATGTTCAAAATGTGCGCTGTAGGCATTGTTCATAACAGTCACGCAGATCTTCAAATATGTTCGAGAACACAGGTCGCTACATATTTCTGAAAAGGAGACGTGAATCATAATATATAAGATCTGGGTGGGTCTGTACTGCTGAAGACTTTTTCCTTCACCATACCTCATACGCGCAGGCAACCGGTCGTGTGGTACCGGGCGAAAGTGATGGATAATTGAAATTAGAACCACGGGAAAATGCGTCCTTTAAAAGTTTTCTGCATCAATGCTATCAATAGTCGAGTAGTGTGATTGGTCACCCGTCCTGTTGAAACCACTGGTTTTCCTGGACTAATGCTATATGAGATTCCTGGGTAACAGTAAGAGGTTTGCCATCATTATCCTCAATGAAATACGAACCAACTGAAACTGCATATCTCATTGTCTCACCGTCAGTATGCAGTACCGTAGTCGTATATTGTGAAATTTTGCATACTTTGTTGTTTATTCGTATTTAATATATTTTGTATGTTCTATCAACAAACTACCATACACATTGCAGACAATAATGTGGTTTTAATTAAATTCAGATGATTATTTTCGATTAGAAATACTAATTTAATTATAACGCTTAAATTGAGTAATAATGTATTGTCAGTTCAGATAATTTATATTGTGCCATTAAATATTTAAAGCAATCAAATTGTTCGCAAAATTTGATGCCACAACAACAAAATTATTTGATGATGCAGTCTTAGGTTGAATACATTGAATATCTAATAATAATAGTATCAATGTTTTAGCATTAAACAAGGTGTTTCCCATGAATCTAACATCCAGTATCTTTTCTACTCGTTGATATTATTATTATATATGTTTCTCTGCTACTCCCATGTCCAGTAGGTCTATTCTGTCCACCAATGTATCGATCAACTGGAACATTGCCATATAAATACAATCATCGACTTGGGATAATGGACGCAGTCCTTTGTAAAACCGGCAAACAAAAAGGTAGGTACAACAATTGTGTACTACTGTCTGTCGCAATTATATTTTAAGCAACCACTGGAAATAGTGTTATTTTTTCCACAGAATCATTGAAGTGTTCCGGAGTTTTTTAAAAATATGTACAGAAACCGAAATAATCTGTTTATTCCGTTTGGCTCTTACACACTGTATCTAGAATATATATGAAAATTGTTTTATTTTCTGTTGGATAAACTCCTAATTGATAGATCCGTTGTATTCCATGTTGAATTTGGTTTGATATTGAATACTGGCAGTATGCACCAATCCGTTTATGAACAATACGAACATGTTTATATTACGGAATGGATGGAAATTTTACACCTTTCGTCAATATTTTGATTACATGCCTCCGCTCCCTAATTAATGGAAATTGATTTAACAAGTGTGTTTATCTACGATAGAATTTGAGGAATTAACAATATTACATTGTTATTGAAAAAATTGTTTACATTCCAATACGCATTCAATGCCAGCCTTTAAATAATAAATTGTTTTTGTTTATACTTCAGCTTTAACATTAGAATAAAACCACATAAGTAGGTGATATTTTTTATTGCTTGATAAATAGAATTAGATATTGATGGGATTTGAAATGATGACTTGCCTGTTCTATGAAATAAAAATATTCTCTTGGAAAAGTAAGTTGTCATTGATAATATGTTCAGTTGAATGTTTTTTGTTAATTAAATATTCAGTGTAGAAGGTTGAATGGATATAAACAGACCCTTCATGTTTGCTCATAACTGAATAACTTTGTAAACATTTCAAAGCATATTATTGTCGTAAAAATAAGAAACCGGCTTCTCTCACGAAAAGCAATTTATCAAAATGGAAAAAAACAGAAATCAATAAAGAAAAAGAGTCAATTTAATTGCTGGAAACGCGACTGGAATGGCGGCCATAAATAACCTCCGACCACTTGTTTGCTTTCTCAGCATCTGTCACCAGAGGCGCACTTCTTGAGTTCTTGGCGTGGCCTCCAAGAAACTGTGGCGACGAAGGCGGCGAGTCCAATGCTTTTTGTCTCGACGACGGGACGCGACTTGAATTTTCAATAAGGAGGAAATTGGAGAAAAATTTACTGTTTTATCACTACCAGTGATATTTTCTATTACGTTTTGTTTTTGCAAAATCGTTTCATAAAAGTTGAATTAGAAACAATTTAAAACGTTTACGGAAATGAGAGATACTACAATCATTTTTTAGTTTGAGATGACTCAATTATTTCGAGAAGGATACTATTCAGAAAGCTGTGAGATCTTTGGTTTTTCAGCGTTTGCCTCATCAAAAGGAAAAGGTCAGCCAAGTAGCCTTTTCATTTCCTGAAATTGATTCTAGATAATGTAACGCAATATTGCTACACCAACGATTAAAGCTTTTTTATATTTTGGCTCCTTTCCGAAACCAATCTTCGCCAATCTGTATATTAATCTGTAACTTTGCTTGATGCATATCAGTGAATAGAAAAATAGGATAACTATATGTCGTTAAAGTCCAATACGCCCAGGTTATATTTAAGAATGGGTAAAGGACAATTGATTTTCCAATTTTCCATGACAAATATAATGCAATTTTGATCGTTCCAAGCGGAAGTATAGAACAGTCTAGTAATTAATAAAATGCGGAGAAAATTTGACTAAAGCCTTTTTTGGAATATATAATTGTAAGAATTTGAACCAAATTGAATGAAAATGTGGACATTGAATCGGACATCGGTTATTTTTGTTCATATTCCATGAGGAGCATCCATCCAGAATAACAGCCAATATTTGGCTCTTAGTCTCTTTAGGTTTTGTGGAGAATCAATCCTTGCTCGCATGTTTCTCCATTCCTTTCTGTTCTGGATATTTTTCCTCCACTCTTCAATTTCCACTTTTTTCAAGTCTGATCTCCGTTTGGTCTATTTGTAACTGATGTTTACTCTGTGATTCTCCCTATATTACTGCTTTTTTTATCATCCATCTTATTCAGGACGCTTTGATTATTTTTTCTATATTCGTAGTTTCTAGTACAACCAGTTTAAACAATTATTTTCATTTCTGCGACAAAATTGATGTTTTATTTTTCTATAAATTGATCATTTATTAATTCTGTGGAACTTTAATATCGTACAGGTTATAAAATGTGTAATATCGTGCGTATGTACAAGGAAATTACTTTTTAAATTATTAACAACTCACTTTAGTGTATTTTACCAAATTTCGAGGGATCTATATTACATAGCAGTAGTAGTAAGCGTACATGTGACGATAAAACTGCCTCATTAAAATATTTTTTCCCTTAACTTTACACCCCTGCAAAGATAAACTGGGGCAACTCGCAGGCGACCCGAAAATGTTTCACGTGTTTTTCACTTGTCCTTAACACATCGGAAACTACACTTTAAAAAGTTTTTTCGCTGGAATACCTGATAAAAGTCAATGAACTTACAGGATTACAGTATATCATATTTTCATAAAGATTTCTGCTGGGAACATTTTCATTATTCATTCCCTAGTCTTAATATTCGCAACTCGCTCAATATATTTTTATTTCTGTAAAAGTTTTTTTTGTACATTATTATCAATTACTTTTGTTTCCTCGATAAAATTTTAAGTGTGTACCGTGTACATTCGTTCCCTAGACATAGCACAAAGATATTTCATGCATAAAAATTCGACATCATAAAAATTTCATATAGTCACATAATGTTCTGTCTCCGGATATTTTTATGTGGTGTGACACCTCGTATTATTCGCAGGGATCGCTACATGTGTCGCTATTATTCGCAGCTAGTGCTTCAGCCGACGGAGTTTGCTTCTGACAGCTGTCGTATCGCCAGAATGTTCCACGAATGTTCGAAATGTCCCTGCATTCCAATAATTTCTAACAGAGGTGGGACGACGGGAAGATTTTGGAAAGGGCACGACAATTTATAATGAAGGAAACATCATCTTTGAAAGTTTTGATTCTGGAACTATTTATAAAATTGATTATTTCCAGCTATGTACCTAACAAGTGCGGAAAAATATTTTCCGCAAGTGTTAGGTACAATAGTTTTTCTACGAGCGTAACGAAAGTCAACAGAACTAATCAAAAGTTGAGATACTTTTATCTGATTAATTATAAGTGCTTATAGTTTATTTAGAAACATATTTTATTAGATTATTGATAAACTAAACATAAAGTAAAGTATTATTAACAATAATAGTTACATGTTGATATCTAATACCTGATTATTTATATTATAATTTATTGTAAAAGTACAATTATTTGCATTACTTAAATTTATAGCAGATGCTAGTTGCTTGTTGAATGGCTGTAATTTTTGATCTGTTGCTCTTTGCTGTTCTGACCATAAACAAACAAAAATGGAAGTAAATAGCTGGTTAGTTACATATGGTAACTAAAGCATTTTGCAACCACCATAATATACCAGTGAATAATAAAAGAATTCACTCTTGTTAGCCAATCACATTCTATTATTATCAGAATTCACGCTAAAATTAATTGGAATGAATAAATCAAATCGTCTCTTTAAAACGTCAAATACGTAAAAACGCAAATCTCTTCTGACAGCGCGTCGACTGAAACGTCAAAATAATTATAGAATCATAATTTTACGTATTGTAGAGAAAAAAATGGACAACAGTAGCGATAGTGAATATGTACGCCTCCCGGAATTAATTCTAATTATAAATGTAAGGGTTCCAATTAAAAATATGAGTTACGTATATACAGTGCTTTTCAGATAAAAGTATCCA
>CAJUYG010000330.1:25401-113502 GCA_910591675.1 Galerucella calmariensis
CACATAATTTGTAGGCTAATGTGATTTCTTACGGGTGAAGAAATATGTGATTTGTAGCAAATAAGTTTTTTTTTCTGGTAACAATAAATGTACAATTATACTGAAATACTCATTTTTTCGGTATAATAAATAAGCAATGTAAGTTTTAAACAAAGGGGGGTCAAACAAATCAGTTTATTTGTCTATATATAACTCTTCTCTCGGTTTACGCTTTCTCATCATCATTCCCATTTGGCAATATTCAAATCCCAAGTGGATTAATTTTTAGCTTTAGCAGCCAGCTGTTCATCGTATATTATAGACAAACTTGACAAAATATTTAATAATTTGATAGTAATTGTGTAGTGGGTAATGACACTATTTTTATTTTGAAATACAATATTTTATAGCACATACTTCTATATTCTATTCTATATCCTTCAATAAACTTGTGGCATTGTGTAAAATAATCCTTCAATTTCAAGTGGAACTCTGTAATATCCGATAAACACCCGGTTGTTAAAGGTTTATCGCATTCCAATACTCTATGTACTTTTTGAAACAGACTATACCAAATAATGATCAAATGGAAATCATGAAAAACTCAAGTAACCACATATTTTTCCATCCCTTTTCCAATATATATTTCTGGAGGTGTATAAAATATTATTGCACTACAATCCCCAGACAACCTGTTCGTGCTCCTTATTGTTTTTCTGAAAACACTTAATACCACCTGAGGGAAACTATAAAAATATCGTGAAGATATTTTTACGTCACGCGAAGTGCGGTATCAAAATTATGTGTTCTCTTAGGGCAAACAATTGATGTACCAACCAATGAGTTTTTTAAATGCAATATATGTGCGGTTTTTGCTAGGTTTTATTGAAGAGCGTGACGTTTTTTCCAATTCTAATAGTTTAGTACTTCATACCTGTCCTTCTTCTATCCAATTTGATATTAAAATGAGTGTCAAATAAAAATAAAATTGTCGACATGAATTTTAAAATTTTGCTACTCGCTATCTATTAGCCACAGTTTTCTCATTGGTAGCTCGGCCTAAGTTGTTCCAACTAACACTTTTCTCACAAAACTTTTTGCTAAATACCGCTTTAAATACCAATTTATGTCTTTAGCTCCAAGTCTATTCAATAACCCGTTTTAAACTTTCCCAAAACATATATTTCCATTACACTTGTTTCTATATAATTTCAGCTCATCTGAAGTACTCTCAAGGGCAATTTCCTCGGGGAATCCTCTAAATTATTCGTTACCCGTACGCTTTGGAATGTCCAGGGAAACTTCTGCTCTCGCTACTACACTGGATGTTTAAGAGCTTTTTAGAACCTTTTTTTATTGAAATTTAAAAGTTTAGCTTTTGCTTTAATGGGATACGGCAATTAAAATATTATACATATCTGGAAAAAATGTCTATTTCTTTGTTCGGCTGGTTAAACCAATGAAAATATGGTAGATTAATTCCAAAAAATATTGAAACTGTATTTTGTGAGGGTTTTGTGATAAGGCTATGATTGGAACTATACAGTGCTATTCAAAAGTCCCCTCCCCCCTCGAATCTTTTGAACAGCTACACTTACATTAATAAAATTTGGAGGATGAAAATAAAGTGTTTTAAACTTCTTTACCAATGGTAACAGGTGACTTAATAATAATAGATGACGTCACAGTGCCACTCTGGCCAATAATTTTGAATAGGACCTTATGGCAAGTGATATCTCGTTTGAAAGGCATTGACATTGGCTACATAGCCATATTAATTTTGTTTGGGTTCAAACTAATTTTGACGGATAGATTAAATAAATACCAAAAATATGGGAATTATTTTTTTAAATTCAATTAATCAAATATCAACAATGGATTCTTATAGCAAGTGTTTGAAATGTGCTTCTTCTACTTCCTGACAGTAATACATCCTATTAGTAAACTCCTGTCCTACTCGTTCGAATGTGTCAGCTGAAATTGCATTACATTCTTCAATAATTCTTTCTTTCAAAACGCCAATGATATCTGGTGCCCTAGTATAAACCTCGGAATTCAAGTACCCCCATGGAAAAAAATCTAATGGTGTCAGATCTGGACACCGAGGTGGCCATTCTATAGGACCTCGCCGGCCGATCCATCTACCTCGATATTCTTCATCCAGGTAACGTCTTACTGCACCACAATAATGTGCAGGAGCACCATCTTGTTGAAATGTTATTTCCAGATGGCCGAATTCATCTGGATTATCTTCCAGAATTTCAAGAATTAACGACTCAACTGCATTTTGTAACATCTCCAGATACACTTCACCGCTTAAATTTGAATTCAGAAAGATAGGACCAACTATGTGGTTTCCCAAAATACCTGCCCAAACATTGACTTTTTCTGGAAATTGGGTATGTTGTTCACGAAAGGTGTGAGGATTTGTGTCACTCCAATACCTTACGTTTTCTGTATTCACATTTCCATTGAGGCGAAAAGTACTTTCGTCACTAAAACAAATTGTTTTTGTGTAATGTGGGTTTTGACTAATTTTATTTGTCATACATTCACAGAATTCGAGTCTTCTGCCGGGGTTGTCATCCGAAAGGTGGTGCACCATCTTTAACTTGTTTGGATGAAATTTATTTTCAGCCAACACTCTCTGTACTGTACTATTACTAACTTCACAGATAGACGCAACTTTAGGGTTTACTACCATTTCAGCAACTATATCAATTGGTCGACCAGATCGTTTGGCATCTTGAACACTACCTGTTGCTTAAAACTTGTGAAGAAGCTCCCTCAAATAAGTTCTCGAGATAGGGCTATCCGGGTATCTTCCATTAAATAAACGTTCCGCTTCATGGAGATTTTTTCTAGATTCACCAATTATTAAGATAGCTGCTACTTTGTCGGCTTGAGTACGTACCATTTTGCCTATGTAAACTCTTAAACGTCTCGTTGAACAATAATAAAATTAAAAATTCAAGCTATTCAGAAAAACTTTGCAAAGCAACAAATACTATTAAATGAAAAACGCCATTTTTTAGCACTTAACCAGAGGCGGACTGAAAAATCTTCAATATTTAAATGTGAAATAATAATTTTGGTATTTATTCAATTTATTCATTTATATCAATTTATTCAAATTTAGCCGTTCAAAAGATGCGAGGGAGGGAGGGGACTTTTGAATAGCACTGTATAACACTTCGTCCTCTTGAAATGTTTGATTTTAATTACCCTCAACATTATATCTTTCAAATGAATACACAATAAGAGTAATAGAACTACCACAGAGGTTTGCCGGACCCTTTTTCCAAAGTCCTACAGTTGATTACGGTCCAATTCCTCCAAATTACAGCAAAAGATTTAATTGGTTATTTTATAAAAAGTTCATGAAAAGTTTCCATGTTAAAGAGACATGATCATGACATTTTATTAAGATTTTCGGTATTTAATCGAAAAAATGGTTCTAGAAATCACGACCGTCCCCACCAATTTAAAAAATGAGATTACTTTTTCGCAATTAAGGCAGCTACCGCTTCCACCTATCGGCACGCCTGACAGATTTTAACTCTAACGACGAGGGAACGAAATTTAATGCAAATTCCCGAGAATTCAGTGATCTAGAACATTGTAAACATGGCAAGGCGACGGTAGCAGCGGTTTCAACAGGGCCAACACCAAATTATCAACGCAATTCCATCATCTGTGCAATGTACACATTCGCCATGATCAAAGGACTTGTGCTTGCTGGTTTGGGATAGCCGGTTTCGATTACCTTTCGGATATATATCTAATCCAACGGTTTAAATATATGTAGGTTTCTCTGACGATACCAATACCAATAACAGTGATCAGCAAGCAAAAATAAGGATAATTCACAGCGAGCTGGGAAAATAAACCAAAATAATATTTTATCTCACTCGAGCTTCCACATTGACTTCTAGGGAAATAATGAGTGGCTTTAATCATCCAATTGGAATGCCTATAACATGATCTGGCAGCTTATTCTTGTATTTATGTATTGATTTTGGTGAGATTTTTATTCCGTGAAAATTTACTGTTCACAAAAATATTGATAAAGTACGTAAAGTTTCAATTGGAGTCATCACGCTTGATTCCTGGAAGGTTCTGAGGGAATTTATTACCCAGATCAGGTGTATACACGCTATGATTTTGAAAAAACTGATTCGAAACAATCTTTTGAGATACTGCTAGAAGCATGGACGTATGAACAAAGTTGTTTATACGTCCATAGCTAGAAGTATCTTTGCACTCAAGACATAGTCACACCCAAAAAATTAATCAGGTACAACATTCAATATATTTTGCTTTGCTATAATGAATATTCTTTTTTTACAGTTTTATTGATCTGTATCTTGATTTCCTTCACATTTTCATCCAATATCTTCCCCTCAGCTGCTTGTATTCACTACTTTATCAGCCATTTCTATAGTTTTTCGTCATAATATTTTCGCTTCCAATTCAACAATCAGATAGTTCCAAATAAAATCTTTCAACTTATATTTTCACAAATTTACATACTTTCCTCGTTCCATATAAATGTCATGTTAGTAGTCACTTAGAGCTCGAAAATATTTAAGACTGCCTGTATAAATAATTATTACTATGTAGCTAACTGTTCTATTGATTTTTTTATCTAAAAGGGTATCTATGTTATTATTTCAATACCTGTTAGTATTTTTAATCAGTTTGTATAGTTAATAGCAACGGCAAACAGCATTTCCTTATCTTAAGTAAATAGTGTTTTCCAGTAATGGCTTAATTACAAGGGTTGGCATGCTCGTTCGGTAGCCGTTTGTGCAATTGAAACCACCCATTTTTCAACTAATTCTTTCATGCTTCGAGATAACGTTTATAGTGTCTCTACATAAAATAGCACAGAAACCTTTAACAAATAACTATAACCTCATGAATGGACTGCTTTACACTGTTGCATAATATGTATTCATATTAAAATTGTTTTGTGTTTTCTTCATCGCAGGTCGAGGTTCATAATTATTCCTCATATACCATATATGATAGAATCACATTTATGGAATCAAATCAATATCTTCGAATCAGAGTCAAGACGTTTCATGGAAAGTTCCCTAGTCATAGAATGCTCCACATCTGAGGCTGCTATCTGCAGGAGTATATTGTGTATACCCATTTCATCCAAAACTCATAGCTTCTTAATAAAAGCGATTCGTTTAGGGAAAGGATGAATTCTAAGATCTAGAAGCGTGAAAGAGACCCTGCCAAACATCAGGTACTTATCTGCAGACTTAGCGGCTTGTTACACAACGTAGGTCATACAATATTCCACTTGCTTGGAGGCATTCGTAAACTACTTCAAATGAACTTAATGTTTGCTTAGCAAATCTGAACCAGATGCCAATTGCAGATTTTTAATAAAACCTCCTTTGGGAGGATGATTGCATTGCCTTTGCTACCCATTCTGGAATGGCCAGGAATCCATAGAGATAATTTTCATTTGGAAGCAACTTTTTTTATTACAACGCTGAAAAAGCAGAGTTTGAATTATTGACAGAAGTTTTTCTGGAAATTTAAGATAAAGTTGGCTTTTTTGAAATATAAAAAAAAGTAGGAGGTTCTTTCCACATCGTAGACATCATACTGTTTTAAACATTTCAATCGATTTTTATTATTTCATTATGATGAATTTTAATTTCCCATTAATTTTGTTTCTATCAGGAGGAATTTCAACGTATAATTTAAACTCAAAAAAGTAGTTCCAGCATACCTACAAAATATATGCGAGTGGAATTATAAACACGGTAAAGTTTGTTTTAAATTAATATGTGGAGCGTTGGATAATCCATTTAAAAGGAAACAAGGGTTATGCTTATCCTGGTATGCCTCTAACCTAAACAAATACCCCCAGTTGTCTTGATGTTTTAGCTCAGACAAAATCATTCTGGGAATAAGTTGTTACCAAATTGAGAACACGAAATTTATGGTAATTAACCCCTTATGTATTCTTATCAGCCTGAACTGGAACACAGAGTTGAAAAAAGGTTCAGTTATCTTTTAAAAGGGTCATTTGAACGTGTGGGAGTCAAATGAATTAGACACCCAAATTTTTGGTTAGGAAATATCATTTGTACTTATTATTATAATCATGGAATACTGGTATATTTCTGCAGATCTCATTATATAGTCTTGATAGCTTATCGATGGTCTAATAACACATGTATAGCCATAGAGTTATTTTGTGACTTAGGTATGCCATAGTGGGCTTTATAATGATTTTCGTATCTGAGTCAGTGATCGAAATATACTCCAAGGTACATACTCCGTTCCTTTAAACTATAAAATATTTTCCTAGGCCTACTGTCTGTCTTGTTTAGTTCAAATTTTCCTATTCCTTTTCAGGAATGAAATTGATATTCTTTATTTTTAGAAAATAAACGTTAGCATCCATATTTTTCCTTTAAAAATAAAAACACTTCCCAGCTGGCGTGCTTTTCCTTTGTATTTGGTTATTTTCATCATGACTTCCTGTGTAATCTATGAATACTGTTTTCCTTTCTCAGCTTCTCTCGGTAGGTTCTCATTAAGTGGTTTCCCCTGGTTACAGTTGTCGACTAAAGAAATGCCAAGTCTCCGAAACCCTCCACAGACTCCAAAGGCGGCCTGTGAGGGTATAGCTTTAATTTTGAATATCTCAATGTCTTCAATAAGAATATAATGTTTTTTGAATAATACGTAATAAGTCATCACCTGAAGTAACTACTGCAATGTTGTATACAGCTTTAACAGACTCACACGACCCATTTTGATTTTCCGTCCAACCGGTGAGGTTTACATAATTTGTGAATAACTAATTATATAAAATAAAAAATATCAGAGTCGCTCTTCTATGGAAATAACTGAAGTAATATTGTTGTAACATTTTCACCCTTTAAAAACATTATCAGTGCGCTTTCCCAAGCTGACGATGGCATTATGAAAGATCAGAAGTCGTAGTAGGGAGGAGGACTATAACTGAACTGCCATATTTACAGAAAATCTCTCTCGCAGATATTCAGTTCGCAGAGATTGAATCAGGTTACCGCACATGCTGAAAAAGGTTTTGTGTAGGGTTCCAATAAATAACAATGTTGTTTGTGTAAGTACACGTAATACACAATTTTCACCGGCTTCAAAATGAAAGGTGAAACTTTTGTGAAACTATCCGTTGTTTTAGTGAAACAAAGTCTGGGGAAAATATATTGAGAAATGTTGAATAGTTAAATTACAGAGTGCTTCGTTATTTATCAAACTATAGATCAAATATCAGAAATAATATGTTAATTTAAAGACAAAGATCGTATAATTGGTTGATACAAACAGTAGAACTGGCTGAATTTATGCCAGTGGAACTCCTGAGGTGGGTTGAAGGGCACGACAGGAGTAAAGGAAATCGCATTGCTGATTCTTTAGCCAGGGACGCCACTGGACTAAAAATTCTAGGACCCAGTGACACCTACGGCCTAACGACTTCGACAATTGCGAAGTCAAACGTTACACCCATGCTCAATCCCTTAAGAGATGGGATGGAATCAAAGGATGCAGTTTTGCCAGGATATCCCAGGGCGACCCTGGGAAGCTGGCGTCGAAGAAATATTTAACGATGACCAGGAAAAACCTACGTTTAATTTCTGACTGGTCACTGTCAACTAAGAAAACACCTCCATACTATGGGGCTAGTGAACACACCTCCATGCAGGATGTGTGAACAGGAAGATGAAACTGTCAGGCATGTCTTATGCGAGTGTCCGGAGTTATCGTAAATAATGTGTGTTCGGTGAGTCTTGACCTACACCTGCCGATATAAAGGAGATGTCTCCCAGTGACCTGTCCACCTTCCTGAGAAGGACAGAATGGACAATGACCTAGGAGGACAACTCCTCGGGAGGATGACAATGGGTCACATGTGGCCTAAGTGCTGTGAGCCTACACACTCACCCTCCCTACTCTACAGATACAGAAGCCAGTGGAACTAGTTGAGCTGATTTCTTATGCTCTTTGTTGACAGTGATATTTTATCGAAAACATAATTCGTAAAGTTTTTTTTCAGTCGAGGAATAAAATATACTCGGTATATCTAATTAATCCCCGAAGTGATTTTAATTTTTCACATTGCTGGATCATATTATGTACCTGTGGGTGTCCGTTCCATCACTGTAACTAAGACAAATAGATGACAGGCGGCCATGCTTGGAATTAAAGTGAAACGTGTCTTGCGGACCGCAAATGACGTCACGTCCCCGCTGGACGTGCTGTCGAGGCCCACTAGATATTTGTTTTATCTTTCTTTCCATCCTCTACTCCATTTAACTAAATATCCGGACGATCACCCCTTACACGATCTCTAAATAATTGAGAAAGGACTTTCAGGAAAAACAAATATTAGTCTTAGGAAGTTATAAAGGACGATGATGTCCTTCAGTGAGGGTTGAGTTACGTTCATATATTATATGAAAAATTATGAGAATTCATATTTCGTTTCCGAGCAATTTCGTGCGACGGTACGTTGAATAAGGTGCTTGACTGTTATTCCTATTCGATAAAATTCATCCACGAAAGTGGTCTATCATTATGGGCTGACGATAAGTATGAGGAACAAACTGGAGTAGACCCAGACAGATCTGCTAAGATGCTTGACAGGACTACGATGATGTGAGGCTCTGTAGTCTGTTGGAGCAATTGCATGCAAAATTTGGCATGTGTGAGACTCACCGAAATACGAAGACAAGCCTGACTGGGCGTTGTGAATACAATTTGCATCACATTCATTCATTACTTTGGATTGTGCCCAGGCACTTGAACTGGATTATTGGTCTTAGTGCTTCCTGAGAGTAGTGTTAAGCTTTGAGACACTAGGTCTGCCTTTCAATCCATAATGTTCCATATGCGGTTTCCCCTATTGCTAAATAAATTGTTGTCCAACCAACTTAACAACGAGTCTGAGAATGTTTTCTTACTATGGCACTGCAACTGCTTTTATTGAATGTATTCCACATTTATCAATAACAACAGCAGCAGCATAAATAGCCAGTCGGTATGAGTCATTTTAAATCAAAAGTACAAGTAATTAGCAATACGGCTGATTTTTTTTATAAGTACTTCGACGTATGTAGATTTATATGAAAATAAGTTTACCAGACTATCGATTTCCCAAATTTAAAAAAAAATCAGAAAACTATACCACTGTGTAGGGGAAGTGTTTTGCAATGAAAAAGATCTCCTGCATTTATTCCGTTCGATCAATAATTTGTCCGTAAAAAATTCAGTAAACTAAGTATGTGTTCAGCAACTGGGCTGTATTACGCAGACGAATCTTCGGAGTCACTTTCATGGCTCCTGGAGACACAAGCAGGCATCCACTGAAAAAGGTTGTGGCCTTTATTGAAGGGCTCGGCTTCATGGATGACTAGGTAGCAGGATTGGCACAATAGGCCCGCCAGTGGCCTCAGTGTCGGAACCTTGGCTTGAGTTGTCCAGGACAAGGCTCGCCTGTACATTTAGTAGTAGTAGTATGTGTTCAGCATCTGCGCGACTCTGCTGCACGGTGGAAAAGAATATTAATATTTTATCAAAGTTACAGTATTTAATATGTATATATTTTCTTGTGAATTCAAGATTCCTAAAATTTACAAAATAATGGAAAGTGCCGTATTTCGTAATTAGAAAAAATTAATTATCCGTAAATTTTATCTATGGAATAGACCTCCGAAATGACAGTTTCCATCCTTCGAAAAATTGTTCCAATGCCACCTTATTATATAATATATTTTTTATTGAGATACTTGGTTTTTTATTAGAATATAATATTTATATTATTTATGAGTAATTTGCTAAAAATGATTATGTGCTATGACAAAAAAAATGCCATCTTGAAGCCGACACTTTCCTCTTCAAAACGCCGTATAACAATTATTTATATCTACATTACGCATTACGCAGGATACCTTTTTTGCTGCAAAACACTCCTTCTATACGGTGATATTTTTTATTTTTCTTTATCTTTCACCCAGCGCGAAATATTGAAAAATTTCGGGAAAAAAAGTTTTTCGATTTTTTTTTATTTAGGAAGTCGATAGACTGGTATACTTTTTTGTATATTAATCTACATCCTATAAGGTACTTATGGAAAAAAAATCAGCCGTATTGCTAATTACTGGTAGTTGTTACCCCTATGGTCTGGCCTAAAAGATATTAGAAAAAATTCTATTCAAGTATCTCCTTATTTGAAACTGTTATTTATCTAACAAATTCAAAAATATATCCAATAAATATCTTCATACAGTAATGAAGAAGCTACTTTAGAGAAATCAATGCACTTGCAATAACCAACATCATAATCCCAATTTATCAAATCTCCACTGACCAAAGGGCAATGAAGCCCTATCCCTTCGTCCTTCAAACAATATTACATAAAGGGTTCTTCCCTTTATTCTCTTCTCTTTACTACAAAGCAGTTTAAGTTACCAATAGATTAAGCTCGCTAGTCTACAATGCTTCTAAAGGATTTTACCAGGGGGTCATTCTCTTTGCATATTCTACGATTAATGTTAGTATTAATAAAAAAATTCGTCTGTTGTTACAAGTGCATATTCCGTCTGATATCTCCTTTCAAACAATAATTTTATCATCCAATGATATACACATAGATTCAAAAGTTTTGCATCACCCTAAATCTCCGAAAAAAAAAATGTGTTCATTATAAATGGATCAGAGATTAATCAAATTAGTTTCAATAAAAAAAAACGTGTATATTTGTCGAAAAATTTTTATTATCCAATAATAAACTTGCTTTAAACATAAAAAGTATTCTTAGAAATTAAATAAATTAAATACAAATTGATTCTTTTTAAAGAAAAGGTTAAGTGAGAACCTGCATGAGAACTTTTAATGAAGAGTATTTCCACCTCTAGAATTTATGCAAGCTTGAAGCCCCCTGCCCATGCTGTTTACCAAATTATTGATATTCTGTTGAGGAATATTCCGCCATTCTTCTTGGGCCGCATGAACAAGCTCTTGTACACTCTTGGGTGGATTTCTGCGTGCTGCCACTGCCCTGGCAGCATGTCCCAAGCATGTTCTATGGGATTCATGTCAGAAGATAGGGCAGGCCAGTTCAAACGATTGATCCCTTCAGTTTCAAGATACTCATTTACAGCTCTGGTCCGATAAGGTCGGACATTATCGTCCATAAAAACGAAAGAATTGCCAACAGCTGCGCGCCATAGTCTCACGTGAGGATGTAGAATCTCTCTGAGATACCTATCACCAGTCATCGTTCCCTCCACATGAATTAATTCTGTGCGATCATTTAACATGATACCAGCCCAAAACATAGCACTTCCTCCTCTGAAGTGCGGCACGGGGCGAGCATGGGCAAGCTGAGCAACTCTCGTTGGATCCCGCCACACACGTATTCAATGGCTATCTTGTACCAAACAAATCCTTGTCTCGTCGGAAAAAAACACCGAATTCCAAAAT
Source organism: Galerucella calmariensis (assembly GCA_910591675.1). Lineage (NCBI taxonomy): Eukaryota > Metazoa > Arthropoda > Insecta > Coleoptera > Chrysomelidae > Galerucella > Galerucella calmariensis. The sequence goes on from CAJUYG010000330.1 coordinate 36,883, forward strand.
TCTTCAGGCAAGGCCGCGTGTCCTTGAGCCGACTGTAGTCGGCGAACTCTGTGCTCAGGTTGTAGTCTGGGCACTCTTATTGGTCGGCGACACCTCAAACCTGTCACAAGTATTCGTCTTCGTGATGTCGAGATCGATACTTGAACTCCCAACGCATGTCTCATATCTCTTTGGAGTGCTGGTATTGCCATGGTCGGGTTTCTTCGGATAGTTAAGTGGATATAGCTGTTCTGCATCTGATTAGTAACACGCCTTTTACCGCTTCTAGGTCTATCACGAAGAGAATTGGTCTGGAGATACCGATGACCTTCTTCAACTAAAGCAACTATTCTTGCACGGTCAATCTCACTTATGACTTGACGCTTCATGTTTGCACTTAAAATCGTAAAAATCAAATGCCTTGAATGTTAAAATGATCGCACTAAAAATGTTATCTTACAAAAAAAACTGTAAGCATCTGTATATTGCAAAAAATATGGAACATACTGAAATGGTAAACATTGATAAACAAGCCAACAAAAAATTGTTAGCGCAAAAAAATTCCTTCACATCCGAAGAAGGTGATGCAAAACTTTTGAATCGTGTATTTTTTTCATTATACGTTTTTATATCCATCTAAACACAACCATATAAATTCCACTACTACCTTTAATGATTAAGGAGAAATATTACTGAGATAATTCATCTTCTATGATGAAAATTTGAATTAAATTTGTATATACAACCAGCAATCCGCCCCGGCTTCTCTCACTGATCTGAATATTATTATACAAGGGCTTCAATTTAAATGGATAAGTACATAAACCAGAAGTACATTGAATCATGTCATCAAGTTTTATGAAAATCGTCCTGAATGTTCTGATCGAACCCCGTGTCTACTATAACTTGTTTTTTTCTGAAACTGTATGGATTACCGTCTTTCCACATCCTTTTGCCACATAATCAACTCATTGATCCGAACGTTTTGAACTCTATTACCTGTAAATACGTTACGTTGTTGATATAATTGATTAAAGGAAGAAATTTCCATTTGGTGACATATCGTCTAAACTAGGCGTGAAGGCATTTAGAGCGTTAGTAATCTTGGGCTGGGCGTGATTCAACGATGTATGTCGGTGTATAAGCGCATGAAATAATTATCATTAGCTTTTGCGAGATTCAATAACCACTATACATTATATTTATTATATATGAAAAATATGTCAAGATATGGAGGAGGTGTACAATTTCCTTTTTTCCGACAGATAACTGTGAGAAATGATTTTACTTTCAGTAGAAAATACATATTGAAATGGCAAAATTGAGACTTATATGTATAAGGCACAAATTATATGCTCTGCTGCTGTTTCATCATCTTCCAGACAAAAACGGCAAGTCGGATCTTTCGACAGTTTTAGCATATTATGATGATTCAGATGATATAGCCTGTTAAAAGACCTGTTAGACAACTTAGCCTCTGACTAAGGGTACCACACCAATTAATCAATCAATCATCGAGTGTTTGATAACACAATATTGAAGAAAATATCAATAAAAGTATACTTATCCGCAGGGCGATTTTTTCTAATATACATCTCGACTAATTTGTCTCTTCAGAAAAGGAAGAAAGCTTAAAACAACAATCACAGTTGATATTGTTATATACCAGCTCTGATCAATTCATTTTTCTTTCTTGTTTTTCAGTTGAATTGGCTTTTTTGATTGATTCTAAAAAGATAAGATTTCCATCAGTTACTTATATTCCTAATAACTCATTTATTGAATATTGACAGTTATGAAACAGCTTTTATATTTGATTTGTCATTTTAGAATTTCCCAAAGAAATTCTTTTTGTTCCTGGAAAATTGAAATATTTCAAGGCTTCAAAATAAAACGTTTGATTCTTGTGAAATATACAGTTTGTCTCCGAACTATAACAAATGATGATGTTGTAATGAATGTATCGTCGATGGATACTTGGTAGATTATAGGTGTGGAAGGGCCTCTGAATATGTGGTGTTGCTGGTCACTCGGTTGGTCATCTTACAGGAATAAAACAACTACCTGTAGCACTGGGATACGTTCTGTTTATTATTTTAACTTACTATTATACATTAAACTAGTTATTACTAACACTAATATTAATAGTCATTGAATATCAATAGTAATTGTAATAATCATAATGATGATAATGGTCATGTTAATTATAATGTTGATGGTCTAATAATCTAAAACACTATCGTTAACATATTTATACGACAAGTCAAGTTTATCATAAGTGAATATAAATAATACTATTTATGTTTATTTCACGCTCTGAACTTGACTTCGTACGTGCAACCTTCCTACTTGTTATTTAAGTAACGATTCATGATTTATTGAAATTAGCTTCAAGGGAATGTATGTCTTTTAATTAAATATTATTAATAACTTTATATTTTGACCAAAAGGCATCACAATGTGTCAATTATTTTTTCTATTAAGTTCTTAGGAGAGAAAAATGAACGTAGAGAATTGTCGAAAATGAGATTGCAGATGGTCTTGCTAAGAAAGAAGCCTGGATCAATTGGATAGATTGTGAAATATATAAATAAATACCCAATTGTTCCACATTGAATTTTCTATTGGAGTAACCCTAAATGGCTAATATTCAGGAACACTCGAAAATAATCCCAGAAATCCATAGCTATTAGCAACCTTGAACGAACTGCACTGTTCCCCTCACTAACGCACATTGTTAGGCGTGGCGATTCCATATCAAGACGAATATTTACTAAGCTATACTATATTTGTTTCAAAAAAAGAGTGTGAGAAGTTTATATGAAAAGTCGATATCTTTTCCGAACTCTTACTAACTTTTTCAACTTTTTCCATTCGATATAATATACTTACACATCTCCCCTCTACATCTCGAAGCTGGATTCCCTACAGGGTAGATATAGGTACTCTCAATGGATTATTTATCAAAATATATTCACAACTTGAATACAGTAGGTGAATTTTGGAAATCCATTTCTTTTGCATTGTAGTTGATGCTACTCTTTTTTCCACCCATAGATTTGCTGATAAAAACTGTTGTATTATAAATAGTGTTCGTTTGGGGTTAATTCGTTGCAGAAAGTGAAGATATTCCACCGTGTATATTTATTGAGTGAAAACGTGACCGATCTCCAATCTCGCGGGATTGCTCAGAGATTTCCCCCGACAAAACTACACACTTTTGTTGTAAACTTGAGTAATTCTTTTCTATCATCCATCATGAGAACCAATGCACATGATTCTAATCAGAATCGGACTAAGTCAAATTTTTTTATAAGTACACTATATAGGGTGTATGCTTCTATAGATATTTGTATGAATTGTATTATCCACAAATTGTGAATTTCAATTTTGTTTCACGAAATTTTCGATCTTTCTGCTATAATTTCTTCTTCAAGACAAAATTTCATCTCTCTCATCACTGCTTACATTGTTCGCTTAGGTTAGGTTGATTGATGATTCTAAAACTTTTCTGTATAAACCAGCACATTTTAAAGCATAGCGTACTTTTCAATGCTCAGTTGAATATTATAGCTGTTGGCCAGTTAGTATTTAAAATTTTAACAACACAAATCATTTGACCCCCCTTGTCCAATGTCACATTCCGGTGACCTAATTCATGGATGGCATTTGAATACTTTTATTGAACTCACCCCGTATAGTAAGTAATATATCTAGAGAAACAACCAAGAGAATGAATTAATCTAGAAAAGCACCCCAGAACTAATCCATCGATATACGTTTCCAAAAGTATCGATAGAAAAGGAATTCCTAACAGCATGTTAACTTGTCTTGGTCACTGAGCTGCCACCAGAAGATGGATCGACACCATTAAATAATCACCAAATTAGACCTTATTCTGTTATTTCTTTCAGTTTCTCCAATGAAAAGTTGTTGAAACATTCACATCTAGCCGCTGTTGCCCACTCGTAATTGAGTACGTGTGTTACGAATCCAATGATGGATGGCCAATTGATGGTTGAAATGCTCATATCATATTTCCAATATTTGACAGCTTGGTTTAACAAAACTTTATATACTCAGCACTTCTACCAGCGCTACCTGTTTATTATTAAAATTGTTGACCCGTAGGTTTTTGATCAGCATGTACTCTTTTGTTTTGGTATATTAATAATCTCATGCATTCTTCGCTGAACTAACCTTCCTGTTTGGAATGCACTTTCAGTAGTATGGAACTCCATTTCAAACAGGATTCAATTGGCAGTTCTTACACATTTGCTTAATTTCATATCAATGATATACCGCGTGGTAGCTGCTACTGTAGCGCCCTCTACCGATTCGGAAACCTCTTTATCCAAGATTTATGATAATTTTTTATCAGGTTAACAGAAATATTGGATATTGTTCCAGCAGGTTTTACTCTGGCAATGGGAGAATAACGTTTTAATTTTTGGTCTCATAATTTATTACGTTCAAATTTTGATTCGTTTGATAATTATTTTAAGCCTGTAGATATTTTGAAGGACTATAGAAGCTTCTAATCAAAACTTTTCTCAGGAACTAAGTAGAAGTCAGGGGATACAATAGATATCCTAGGACATGTTGAATGCCACTCTAGTATATACATACACATATAGCCAACCTCTATACCTCATATATACCAACCTCAAAGGTTTTGGTACCAACATATGGGACACCAATGGAAATATTTGTTCATGAATGCGAGGAAAGTGGTGTACTGGTAGTCGTGGACACATTGATTGGCCGGATTTCATTCCTTCGGATTATTTCATGTGACTATCTGAAAACCATTATGGATACGGCTCATAAGACCCCACATTTTTGTATAAAATTTCCACTGAGACTCTCATATTTCTGGGAAAAATACGTTTTATGCATCAAATTATTTTTGAGCATACGTTTTTCCATTCCAAAATCTGTGTTTTTCCCTTATCTATGGCCAAAACCAGGTTTCTGTTAATTCTGGCAATTACCAGCCCTCCTTAATCTTAAAATCCCGAAAAGCACCGCAGGCACATACACCAACGCAAACTCTATGTCCTCCGTACGCGCCAAAAACAAGTATATAGATTCGTACGTGCTTTACAAGTTATCTAGGGAATTGAGCAATGCATCATCGTACCTGAATATCGACATGTGAATAACAAATATTCATATGAACAAATCTAGTCTGGCGTACACTCGAGATACGAACGGAATATATAACTTGCACGTCCATCTTGGTAAACAGTATTGTTTACAGAAATCCTCACGACATGGACTTTCCACAAAGCGAGCAGATATATTTCGAGTAATGAACTTCCTGTTCGGAAAAACGGTTTTTGTTTATTCTTTTATCATTCAATACAGTAGAAAGTTTGACCAACCAATCTCGTAAATTTTCTAATAAGAGGAATTGAGTTGTTTGCTTACTAATACAAAAAGTTTGGAGAAAAATTCTGGATACTTTTTGATTATTTTAAGTGGTTATAAGAGTGATAGCTGGATGACTGCTTTGTAACGTCTTACTGTAGATCAATAGGAGTTCTCCTTCCTATTTTATTTTGAAAGTTGTTCACTCCAGCAAAGTATAGGTTAGGACTTCACGCTTAATTTGGCACCACCAGTCAGAAGCTGCGAATCCGCGGCACCTCAGTCTTCAGACTTTTTGTCCTTTTCAAAGAAATCCCTCCCAGTCCTCTATAGTCGTAGGAGCCTGTATCTCCAATACACATTTGAGGCTGTTTCCTTCTCTTCCATTCCCAACAGGCAGATATATTCATTCCTATATAATGCCCAATTGATGCTACATGTACAGCGATCAGAGAACAATTTTGTCACTTTCCTCATCTAGAGACCTATCTGAGAGTTTAAGTCTTTTGGGCCCCATTCCCCCTTCCGATGTTGATTCACACGTGTCGATAGCGTAGATCTCCTCCTGAAATACGGATGCAGACTGTCCCAACGATAGCAGAGGGTATAAGAAGCTTTGAGACGCCGCTACCTTTTTGACAGCGAACAATTCTGGGACGAGCAAACTAGCCTACTAAGTAATTGAAAAGCAACGATTCCAGTTGTTAATGGTTAAATGTTTAAGCAGGCTTTTCTAAACAGAATAAAGTGGGATCTGCACACATTTAGTCCGGTTTCTGATTAAAAGTAGTAATGAAGTTAAAGCTTGCTTTTAATGAATAATTAAAAGAAAAGTCTTATCTCACTTCCACCAAACGGTAATCTATTTCTACATGCAAAGTAAAACTGTCTTATATTCGTTACTGATTAGATTAACCTTATTATACTGTACAAGACATCTGGGAGACAAACTTCCCATACTCACGCTATCCATTAACTGGGGATACTTTCGTTGTAAAAAGAAAAAAACCTTCGGGTGAGTATAGTGTTTCTCAAACAAAAAAGAGAATTCATGTCTGTGCTGCTCTTGAGAAATTGAATAGGAAGTATAAAGGAATTAACAGTTTATGTTACCAAAGCCGTTACCAAAGCAATTCTATAAGCCTAGCCTACTAAATTTTGGAGCATATATAAAGATAATAATGAAAAGATTTGAAATTTGCCCATAGAATTGCGTGGGTGCTAATCCCACGCTCACGCTTCTTATTTTTGTTGCGACATTTCTCAAATATTTTCCTCATAGCAAACAAGGTGCTCTATTCTTGGCATATTCTTGGTGTTTTCCACCATCCGTATTCTGTCCAAATGTTTAGTCTGCATTATCCAGTTACAGACCTGATTTCATTTCTATCTATGTTCAGCTTTTTCTCTGAGGTTCAAAATTTTTTCCAATAAAATACTGGCTTTCTTCAAGCCTCCCAATCAATTCCAGTAGGCCGCTGCTTTATTCTTTTTTGGTCCAGGATAGTTTTTTTTGCCAAATTTAAAAGAATTCGTTACCCAGGATTTGGGAGTGACCAGACCATATTAATTGCAATAAGTGGTTCAGGGGTAGTTTAGTATTCCAAAGACGATTTGTTCAATCACCCTGTTTTGAATATTTTAAAAATAGCGACAAATTAATGAATCAATCATAGATATTCCAAACATTGTATAAAATTGATTTATCATCTTTGCAGCAGTTCCCTTGTTCAAAGCTTTAATCCATACGTACAAAGTCACTGACTTTAACAAAACAAGTTGTTTGGATATCTGATTAACTGCTGATAGTTGTCACATGGATGTCAATGACGTCACGTAAGGGTCTGGAATATTGAGATTCCCTCTCATTTGTAGGTCGTTGTCGTGTCGTGTTTCCCCTCATTTTACCATTCTAAAGGGACGTAAGTCCTTAAAAGCATTCATGCAATTTTTTATTGTGATGTTTTGCAGTAAGTACATTGATTCAATCGATTTTGGAGGCTGTGATAAATGCCAATTCCATGTTTTTGTTGTAGATTAATGCGAATACCATTTTTTTGACATGGGAAAATATCTGTAGCGTATAGTTTGAACCAAAGTATCGGTGCCGTAGTGGGCATAATGTGTCGCTCTAAATTACACTCTTTCAACGCAAAACTAGAACTGTGCAACTTCATAATTCATCTTAGTAGTAGAGCACATTAATTAAAATGTTCAGAAACCCTCCCGAACCTGTAACCATTGATTACGCAATTACGAAATCAATCATGTATAAAAAAATGTATCTACGACCCCTCTAAATAACTAAAAAAGGGTTGGAATCGGCAGCCCTTGGAAACAAATAAGTGAAGGGGGTTGTCAGCGAGTCCTTCCGTTCTACGTACCCGAAAATCATCAATAACCAGAATGGAATTAAAGCAGTGAATCCCTTGAAGAAAAGGGTGGCGTGTGCTGTCCGTTCGACCAAGCATCTGATCACACTTTGGGGTGTTAGGGGTGATTGACCTATAAAGAACTTATGGTAGAGCACGATGATTATCTAGGTCATGATTAAAAGGAGAAAAATAAAAATTCTGTTATTCGATGAATACTAATTTTTTAAAATTTAAAAATGTCCCTTCATTTAAGTGGTAAGATTACTTTATAGAATTCAGTTTATATTTTTTATATTTTCTACTGATCAATTTTAATGTGAGGTGATTGTCAATTGATATTAATATATTGAATTGAGTGATATTGTTGAAAATCATTCTTAAAATTAAGGCCCGCTGTTCTTTTTGCACATTTCATGAGGATTTCCATCGACAAAACTAATGAACGTTAGAATTATACCGAAGCACAGGGTTTCAATTTAATGTTACATTGCTTGTACTGCCTCTGGCATTGCGTTTTCCATTAGAGAATTGGTGCTGACCAGACTGCACAGAGTTTAACTTAACAACACTAGTGGTATTTAGTTTGACTCAAAAAATAGCTGCTTGCAGTTGAAATAAGAGACCTACCAATAGTGCATTTTCAAGAGAATTATTCTTCTTATATATAATGATATAATTAGCGCAGTTACTCATTTACCAGAGTGGATAATGATAAAGGTTTGAAGATTCCTAGGATGTGAGGAATCGGTTGGATCGGAGAGAGTATAATATTCAAAATTCTCGACTAGTGTTGTATATGCGTATTATCGTGTATGTAGATAATTTTTTGCCTTCATACATATTATTATGATTACTTCTCCCTATGAAATATCAGGTTTGGTTTTCAATTTTCTGAATAAATCATCTTTTTTAACGACTGTAGTGTCCACAATATTTTTCAAGCATTTATTTTTATATTCATATAGATGTAAATTCTGAAAAAGAATGTTTCTTTCAAGCATTATTACAAATACTTCCTTGTAAGACGATTAGCTTCAAAGAAAAAAGAATATTCGATAAGAAGTATTTGAAAACTTTGATACAGAGAAGCTCCCAAGTCCTACCAAAACATGGTTTTGTATTAAGATAAAACAGAATTTAAATAAATCTGATAAAACCTTTTTGAAGCCACTTTTCCAAAGAATAAAAGTATTTCATACCAAAGAAACGACCCACAGATCTTTTCATGTTATATACCTACTGTGAATTTGTAAAATCAACATAATAATTTCCGGAGTGGCAAAACCAGTTCTCTTATAGATTCATGAAAAGATACACGGAAAAGAGACGGAGTTGGTAAACATGTCGAAAAATATGTCAAGAACGGCTGTTTTATTCAAAAAAGGATTTCAGAATCCTCAATAATTTTCGTGAGACAGATTTAATTCTTACACCAAAACATATAATTTATTCAAATATACATAATACTGGGTATGGAAGTTTATGACCCGCTTTAACAGGTTTACTTTATGAAACACTAGCTAATGAATCTTGAAAATAGCCACCTATCCTATCATAGTTCTCCGTTCAGTGGAACATTTGATTGTTCACTGACGACTGCTTGTCTAAAAAATACCACACAAGCTTGATTGATTGGTTCAACACCAGGCAGAGGCTTCGCGACCTCGGAACCTTCATCTTTAGGCTTTTTGTGTTCTTGGTCGTACCGTTTATTTGTAAAGACCAGCAGTCCTCATTGAACTCAATAGTCTTTCCACTAGGTGCTTCTAGGAGAAGTACTCCCTTAGTACTCTAGTCCTAGGAGTCTTCATCTCCAATGAGACAGTGCTTTACAACTGATATTTAGGTTCAATTCCATATATGTCAATTATATGCATGTGCTTCCTCAGACTGCAGTGATCGTTGAGTTATTCTGTCATTTATGTCACGTATGCCTTTCTCAATGATGCGTGGACATTGCGCCTGTTCCTATGTCCCAGTTTAGCTGGATATGGCATAGTGGGTTGTCGTTAATTGTGGTCAAAATGCTCAATAAACTTCACTTAACAGCGCTGTTAAACTAGTGACCTGATATTCGGCCATTTGATCGAACAGCTTGGCAAATGACTTGGATCGATAACCTTTAATTACTTGCTCATCCTGTTCATTTCAATTTAGATCCAATAGAAAATTGAGGTATTTTAGTTACTTGTTTATTCAATCTCATAATTTTCCCCTGACCATACTATTTTTATCAATTAATTTTATTTCACGGTCTTCTAATTAAAAATAGATAAGAGTTGCTATTTCGCAAATAGAATATTCCACTTTTATTTATTTTCTGGACGAACAAAATACTTCCACTGCTGCGTAATTCCAAAGAAATATCTACTACTAAAGTCGACCACCTGTTAAAAATTTTTGCGGACTTTCCGTGCGATTTAAAATCCCGCAGTCGCCTATTCGTTTTAATCCATCCCTGGGAATCGATTCTTTGGTGAAAATCAGTCATGTATAAATATTATATATATATATATCTGATGGACTGCTAACTGAGACTTCAACTCCGATGATGATGATACCGTTCGAAAATGAAGTGAAGGGAGAGAGTCTGGTCTCCGAATCACTTTCGTACTCGCGAATTTTCCATCTCTCGATCGATCTTGCTACACTACACGCGACGCGTTCATAACGGCCATAAAGAGTGCGTGAGAAGAACGCACTCGATTGGTTGCGTTCCGTCGATACGTTTCGAGCGACACGAATCCAACCGAAAGTTGCGTATGCACGTCTGAGCCTCTTGTTACCCATAGTTACGCGTGCTAGTTACAGATACTCTCTCAATTCTCCGCAACTCGCACCGGTTTTCTGATCAGAGCGTGCCGCGCGCTTTTGTTGCTGCTGATAAAGGCAGGCGGTTGGTTGTGGCAGACTGTGACCTGTTCGGCACGCGAGAAGTTTTGTTGTTGGGTTTTTTGTGAGATTTGAATTACGATTTTCCATATGGTGCAAGTTCTTGAGGTGGTCAGGTCGAATCCGTTCGACTTGTCCAATTATGTGAGTACATTTCATTCTTCTTTTTTCCAATAATATGTTGACGTTTATTTTAAGTTTATCGAATGGCACTTTTCCCAAACTGGTTCTGCTTGATTTAAAATTCAATAAAAATACTTTTAGGTATATTTTCCTTCTCAGCTCAAGGATATGAAAGTATTTGAGAGACAGGCAAGTGAAAACTGATTTTTATGACTCAAAATTATGAGATTCCTCACAAAGCACAACGAAATATTCATCTTTTGCTTCAATTCTCAATATTCTTTTTTTTGCTCGAAGCTGACCAAAGTATAAAATGTTCCTGATTGTTTGCATATTTTGAGGGAAAATACCATTTCATACTATCAAATTGAATGAACCAATTACTTAGTTTGTTTCCCACATTTTAAGTTTATTATCATATTGAATAAAATATAGTGCTTGAATTAACTTTTAAAACACTTCCAACAAGTTGAAATAACTTTTTTAATAACTTTGAAGCAAAATTTTAACAAAGTAAGCTATATTTAAGAACCTTCTTACTAATAAATACATTTATCCAGAATCTTAAGTTTATACGAAGCGTTTTTAATATATAATTTCCAAAGCATAACATTGTAGATTTTAATAGACGGTTAGATGGAAAACCCGCTGGAAACGCGAATGGAAATCGCATAAAATAGCGATTTGTAGCTGAAAAATGAACCACCTGTGCAATGCCAATTTTTTTTTACAATAATCCAGATGATGTTTGAATAATGTCAGAGCAGAGTTGTATACATTTCTACTGTTGGAATGTAATATAATTATCAATTTTTTGAAAATAAAACTTACTGACAAGAGAAATAGAAAAGATGAAAATGACAATAAATACAGAAAAAACCAAAGTAATGATAAATGAAAAACAGGGGCATAATAATAAGGAATTGAAATGTAATCACAAAACATTAGAAAGAGTAACAACCTATAACTACCTAGGAAGTATTTTAACAGAAGATGGAAAAATAGACGCAAAACTTAATAACAGAGCAAATAAATCAACAAGATTAAATTATTCCTCTAATCGAACATCACTAAGCCATAAATACATTGATATGGATACAAAGATGGAAATATACAACAAAATTACAGTACCATCTATAACTTATGCCAGTGAGAACTGGGTACTGCAGAAAAAGCATGAAACAAAAATAAATGCAATGGAAATGAAATATTTAACGAAAATAGCGGGTAACACGAAATGGGACAAAGTAAGGAACGAAGAAATCAGAAGCATAACTAATCAAGACCTAATAATATCAAATATTAGAAAGAAACAATTGAACTGGTTTGGCCACCTAGTAAGAATGAAGCAAGATAGAATAGCGAGAAAAGTAATGGAAATGGGAATATCAAGAAAAAGACAAAGAGGAAGACCCAGAAGGAAATGGATAGACCAGATTTCAGAAATTGGAAAGAACAAAGAAGACATCAGGAGAGATGAAGGCATCAGCCAAGGACAGAAAACAATGGAAAACATGGGTTCAGGAAGAACTCCATTCCGACGCCTGAGAAGGCATAAGGATAAGAAAAAGGAAGGAGAAAAAAATAGAACATACAGTTATTGTATATTCATTATACAAGAAATATTTGAAATGGATGTTCACAAAGTAGTTCGAATTATTTTTACTTGTACAATAGTAAATGATGAATACTAAGAAGAGCAGCCAATTGGAGAGAAAAAATTATCGAAGAGAGGTAAATAATGAATAAAAAGAATTGCCAAGAATCATGGACATGAGGGAAAATCTTGAAGTTTAATTAACACTAGACTTTATTGGACAGTGACATCTTGATTGGAGCAGACATTGACAACGAATTTTCTAGTAGAATGGGATATTCTGGAAGGCTGCTAAAACTACAATCTCTAGTGATTTTTTGGTAAAAATGGTCCTTGTTTAAAAAGCTGTATCTCTGGTTCTATTGAACCTACAAACGTGCAGTTTATTTATCCAATTTTTGACATTCAATTATATTTTGTTTGAATGCTGAATGGCCAATATTATCAGAATTCATTCAATTTACAAAACTGTCCACGAATGAAATCTCTTTTCCAGTTTTTTCATACATTGATAGTTGTTTCTTTCTTTCAATACCCAACAATACAAAATAAAAGCATTTCATTCATTTTACATTGCAAATATGAATATTTTCCATGTTATACATAAATTCTTGTATTCAAAATTCTATACATATTATTAATGGTTTTTGGACTTTGGCTGACGATACTGAAAAAAAAAACAGATTTATATTGCGAACTGTTTTGTGAATTAAATAATTTTTAATAAAATTTGTTGTTCTGCCTTTAAACGGATTGTGAGTGAATGTTAAAAGAGGAATAAATGAAAAAAACATGAAATAAAAATATGATGAACCGAGTTTGTTAATTGAAATGTTCGAATATTGAATATAGAAAACACAGGATATAAAGTAATTACCGATAATATATTTAGCTATGTTAGTAATAACATTTTCAAAAGCTTTAATTAATATTTCGAATATTGGTTTCACTGGTCTTTTCACATTTAATTTCCATCATGAAATTTGATATAAAAAATTCACCTCACAATACAAATGGAGATAGATCCTTTCAAACATAGACATATATTTTCAATGTAACTAATTTATATCTCTTAGCATTTTCCCTATCGTACTTTGAGAACCCATGTACAGTGTGGAAGAGCCAAATGGAATAAATTCTATAACGAATAAATTAGGGCGTGTTGGTAAAAACGAAAATAATAACTTTCTCCACGAATAAACGATAACGCACACATTATTTTTACATATTTAGCTGCATAATGATATAAGTTCTTCACGCCAGTGGATAATAAAAAGGATTCACTCTCGTTAGCCAATCACATTTTATTATTATCAGAATACATGCTAAATTGAATAAAAATGAATAAATCAAATCGTCTCTTTAAAACGTCAAATACCTAAGAACACAAACCGCTTCTGACAGCACGTCGTTTGAAACGTCAAAATAATTATAAAATCATAATTTTACGTATTATAAGAGAAAAAAATGGACAACAGTAGCGATAGTGAATATGTACGCCTTTCGGAATTAATTTCATCTATAAATGTAAGGATTCCGACTAAAAATATGAGATACGTATTTATATTTACTCTTTACATTTTTATAAATATGCTCTATAGCCTAGTGGTGGTTGACTATGGCGCCGACGATCGAGGTTCGATCCTCACTGGAAGTTTTTTCTTTTTTGTCGTGGAGAAAGTATAGTCTTTTACTTGTGTAGAATGGCTATTATTCACTTGGATTATTCTAGAACTCACTTGCTGCGCTCCCTCGTTCTCGAAACTTCATCAGCGTGAATAATAGCCATCTTTCTGCACTGGTTGAAGAATATACTATTCTTTTTTCAGTAATAAATCTGAAAACAACCAATATTTCCGAAACAGTTGAAGATTACACACCCTATATATTTATTTTTTTGAAATTAGTTTGGCTGTTCTACACTGTATAGCACTGAGTATTTAAAGTTTTTTTAAGCCGCTTCCAGCATATTCATAAAAAGATACTCATATACTCGCAACTTCCCCGGAAACATCGATTAAAACTGTTGAATATTACGATTAAGCTCGTAAACACTCACACCCGGAAATTTATTCAGTGAATTATTTTCAATTGCATTTTAAATAACGTTCATGGAAATTATCCGGTACTTATTTTCATCCAATACGCACATTTTAATTGGAGCTTTCATGTAAAAATTGTTAGCACTTAAAATGAACGCTTTTAATAACAAGTGACACTATCAAAGGAAGGACGATCAATAGACGTAATAAAGACCCCCAATTTGAAAAGGATGACTGGTGCTTTTTATGAGCTACACACTGAGTTCTTTTAATGAAAAGGGAACACGTTTACATATCATGACTCACAATGGAGCTCTAAGGACATTTTTTTGGTGGTCTTTAATCTTTTGACATTCTACAAAAGTTGATCTCAATATCACTGTACAAGTAAAAATATATATTATAAAATTATGTTAGCGAAGATAATTAATATATACCAGAGTCTCTGGTGAGAGGTCTCTCCAAAACCGTTTACTGCGACTATACTGTCACTCAATCCAAATTAGATCACCTTTTTATCCAATCTTCTATAAAGTTGATAACTTGTGAACAGTTTGGTTATTCACATTTTCAGAGTACAGAAAAACAGCTTATCTCCAGTTGAAAACATTCAGCTGCAAAACAGGAGCACAAAATGCTCTCCACCGATCTTCTAGGCAGAGACGATTATCGGTGATTTCCACCAGCCTAATTTCGCACAGATAATAGTTTAGCCTGATCCAGTACATATTCATGCTTAGCAAAGCTTTTGCATTTAGTTTTGAAGACATCTAATTCGAGTAGACTCTTGCTTTGCGGTGTATCTGTGACTATCCTCTTTTTCTAGCAGGATGACCCACTACTCCGTTGTATTTATGTTTGTATGATATGGGGATGACATTCACTGAAACCTAAAAGATCCATTGTGCCCCTCACTTACACTTACTCATTGGGAAAGTCCCAGAGTCTAGACCTATTTCCCGGAGAAATTTAGGTAAGTGTCCCTCTTCTATCCAGAACTCACTAGGTCACTAGGTGATGTGCCCTAGAATCTGCATTCTTCTTCCTCCATTTTTTGGAGCTATTTCACGTGCCCCTTCAGGCGACAATTTTCCGTTTAGACATCTGTTCAAACTCTTAGGCATTCATTTTCTCCCACTAGTTTGTAATCATTCAAACTCCTCTAACCAGGATCCCGGTGTGACCCGTAATCTCATTGATTCCACCCAGTTGTTTAAGAAGTAGTCCAGTATTCCCAACCCGAAATGCAGTTGTTGTAGAAAATATTTTCATGGATCTGCGTTATTTAGCATCCACCCAATGCACATACTTCCATTTAATGAACTGTTTCATGTTCTTCAGAACTCTCAACAATTCCAGTCTTTCGTAGGCTGCACCAGACGATGAATCCAGCTTGGACGTTTATTTTGGACCCGTCTGAAAACTAGCTTGTACCCACTCCCACTTTTCAATTATTGGGAGAGCTTACTCCAAGCTCGGTTACCAGGGGGCATGTAATCCGAAGGGATGGTCAAGAGCTCCATGGATTAAACTCACTTAAAATCAATGAACTAACATTTTCAGAGTAACAGTCAACCTTTCCCAGACTTTCCCCTATTTGCAATAATGCCACAAGTTATTTAATTATAAGAGTTAAGAAAAAATCTTAACGGATATGATAATAGCTCAAATAATTTTTGCATATAATTTTTTACAAAGTATCTCGTACGTTTGATACAGACAAGAGCCGTCTTTATAAAAATGATTCCTTGTTGCTTTCTTTTGCAGCAAACGAATCAAGGTCCCCACTCAAAGCACTCGACTGTGTAACACACAACTTCAAAGTGAACAATAAAGACAAACTTTGTGGCTAAAATCTTCCACCATGAAAAATATGGTAATATATTTTTTGTTGAGTTTCTCTTCGAAAACGAGAGACTCGTATATGAGATTCTTTCTTTGTTTTCTGCTAATTCAATTTTCTTTTGCATTCTTGTTTGTTTTGGAACGTTGATACATAACCGGATTGGGATTGTTGAGAATACTATTAAAAAGGTTAATAAACGGATAAAAGCTGCCTAGAGGTCTTTAGGTTTGCTCTGAATTCTTTGTATGTGCATGGGATTTTCCATCTATAATTTCCATAATAATGTTTGATAATAAACATACAATTTAATAAAAACAATTGAGAATATTTCAGAATAAACAGTTTCAACCGATTCTAACTTTTCAATATTGCAGACCGCATTAATTATCTTGCATAGGTATTCTATTTATCTCAGACCCAATCACTTAATCGACCCATATCAATAACAACACCCTTCGAAAGATATTCATCATTTAGCTATAGTAGAACATCAGTTGGGCCCAAACTAATATCCAGCAGGGACCCAGAGACTAAGTAACACTTTCAGTGGGACTGTGAAGGGCTTCTGTCCTTTCGCCCTTCAACACCATCTGCGGCCTCCCTTCTCCAACGATAATTGAACTCTATTCGGAAAATGGATTCTGTATTGGGAAGCTTTTCAAGGAAATAGAAAATGCGAGCGGTCGAGTCAGTATGCCAGAGATTATCAATTTTGGGGGATTTTGACGAAGTTACTGGAAAAGTATCTCTAACGAATGAAATAAGAGGTCTGTCAAGCAAGTTACGTAAAATGAAGTAGTGGGAAAAATAATGGAAAAACGAGACACGAATAAGAATAAGCAAAATTTGTTTACTGGCATTGAAAAATAAGTAGACATTAACATATACCCTACCTACACCATTAAAAGATGGCACGGATTTTGTTTTAAAGGTTTTAATGCAAAGTTTCTAAAAAAGCTAATAAAGCTTTCCGAAACCCATTTAATTCGTGGAAACCAATAAAAAAGACAACGACATGTGCAGCACACAACCGGCACACGTTCGCCTGTTATTATTACATGTTCGAACATAAACAAAAACAGAAACAAGTGAACATATGTGAACCAGCATGAGCACAACGCAACCAAACCCATGAACGGGGATGAGGGATGGAAATTAGTCGGGCTGTGTTAAATTTTATAGGTTCTATCTGGCTTCAGGACGACTGATATGAATTTTTCATATATAATAGTTTTTAACAAAACTTTTGGATTAAACGTTTTGGATTAAATGTCATGAGCAAACTAAAAGCAACAAACTTGAATACGACAAGAGAAAAATTTTACCTTACAAAATTTTTAATTCGACATGACTATTTCACGAGGGATTTAGTTTTTTCCATATGTTTAAACGTTTTATTTATTGCAAACTTCAATTATACAAACCAAAAAAAAATAATAACATTATGAAAAAAAAATTACTTATTCATGTAAAAAGTACAATTAATGTAATTGTACGTTGTAGCATTATTTTGGGGATTGTTTTGCATCATGTGATGAATTTAAGTTAGAAACTGGGGATTCCTTTTCTTTATTTTTATTTTCTCGAAGGTTCTCTATAAGTTGAAAATGGTGTTCTTCATTTAATTGTAAATATGGTTTCAAAGAATGGGCAGAAGAATGTCCTGTATAAGCTTAATTACTTCTTGTCCACCAACTCCTTCTTTTGCTAATGCAGATATTGCAGAAGCTCTATGTGAATGATTGGTTATTTTTATTTTTTTTGTGTCTATACCAATTGATTCTGCCGATATTTTCGGCCACTTTGAAATTGTAATAATTTCCAATGGTGAATTTTTGTACCATATTCCTTTCTCCCAATTTGGATGTACTGTTAAAAATAATCTTGTTATTGTTAGTTTTGATTTGGATTCTTTTTTTTTCAATAATTTTTAAAAATAAACGAACGGGACGCAAATTGTCGTAGCATTATTTCTTACCAGCCACTTACTGCCAGATAAAGCTTTTGATCCTCCTTGTGTCGTTTTGGAAAAGATTGGATTATATTCTACCCTGCCAGTAAAATTACCTTTATTATTATATTCCTTTTTAAAGTAATTATTATCACAATTAGCAGCTTCATTTCCACGCCATGCTAATTCGAACGAACATAAATAAAAAAACTTTTTTTGTAACCCATCAGGATTATCTTCAGAATAGCTTTCTGCCATTTCCATTAATTCTTCTTTGGTAAACGCGTTAGAACTTCTTTTTCTGGTTTCAGGTTCAGACTGAAGCTTTTTACGTTTTGTATCCCTGGCCAATCTAGCAAATTTATAGGTAATATCTTTAAATGGAGTTAAATCTTATAATTCAGCAAGATACATGAATAAATTCCAATAGCCTTTACTTATTTCTCATATTTTGTTTTCTGGTATGTTTATTATCCTACGCCACTGTCTGCAACGCCTGGGATCTAAACATGTGTCGACTAGCACCGCGGGGCGGCGAAAACCAAAGAGATACACCTTTACTATGGAAATGACAAATTGCGAATATTATTTATTGCTCGTATAAACGGGTTTTTGCACTCTTCAACTACTATTACGGTGAAGCTTTTGTCGCCAGCTTCAGTAATTAGGTCATAAAATATATAAAAATATTAGGCCAAAATATGTTATACAAAAAATAATAAATTTTCAGCCTTAAACACCTGTTCTTCTTTAATGTAGAAATTATAATTTTAACAAAAGTGTGTCAGGGTTTTTTTAATTATCCGTTGATTTTGGTGCTAAGAAATAAAAATCTTGGGGGGTAATTTTACAAGTTTGATTATGGTTAGCTCTATTGAACCAGTTTATTTGGCCAGTTTCTTTCGGTGCACCTAAGACTGGTTAACTAACCTCTGGTGAGCTCTGTCTTGGGCTTTGCTTATTCGATCTTGACAATGGCTACTTGTTTGAAATTCCAACAAAAGTAAGTATTGGATATCGATAACTGATTGAAGAGAAAAAGCATCAAATCAGTTTAGGAATACTGAACATGCAAACACGATAAATACGATCCTGGTAACGAGATCCCAAATTTAATTAATTAATTTCGTACCAATGCAACGACAACCCTAGGTAAATACTCAAAATGGGGAATATATAAATGAAATTTACTCGGTAAAGCAAATTGAAATATCCTTTAATCTCCGAAATGTGTCAGTACCGTATAGTAAATTGAATGGAGTGGTTGGACAAAAAAATTGTTTGAATAGCTTGTCACCCACGGGTGATACACAAACCATAATTTATTTAACCGTTACCGAGTGTTGTATATTTTTGAATATTCATTTTTTTCCACATTGGTCTCTACATTGGAAATTGTTTGACAAAATTTGATATTTCTGTAAATTAAAATCCCACTATACTTATTACTAATTTGGACAGAGGTTAAACATCTTACTGAGCAGATTCCTAAAAGTTTTAAGTATCTTTCTCGCAAAAATTGATTTATATTGACAATATTGACAAATAAAATACGTTGAATTTTGCATCTCCGGTCGTAGTTTCATTGCGTTCTACTCATTTTCAGGCATAGTAACTCTTCTATCATTTGATTTTATACCCATAAGATATAACCACAAAAAGCTTTATGTCTTCTGGTCCATTAAACTACTTCGCCAATTCTACAGGATATGTAGGTAGGTATATAAAGTGGAAGTAGTCTACAGGATAATTTGCCATATAATTACTCCTTTATCTTTCCATAAAATAACCTTTAGAAATGTTAACGTGTAGACGAGTTAACGTTTACGACTACTTGGAAAAAAATTCCGATGATCCGTTAACGGTCCATAGATTATTTTAGTTGACTTCCAATCGATTTTGAAATCCATTGTCTTTATATATAATAGCAGTTTTTCTTGATTTCAAACGAGCTTTTGAAACAATAGATCGTGAAATTTTGATTCATAAATAGAAATATTATGGTTTTGCAGGACGGGTCCTTACCTGGTTTGAACAGTATATGACTGATAGATTACAATTTGTAAAGCTAGGTAAATCAACATCTGAAGTGCTAGAAAATAACTTAGGAGTACCTCAAGGAAGTATATCAGGACCGCTTCTATTTATCATATATTTGAATGACATTAATTATATTGAGTGTGATTTTATTAATCTATTTGCAGATGATACACTGTTAGCATGTTATGGGTATAGCCTTGAGGAAATTTTGAATAAACTGAATAATATATTGAAAGTCTTAACCCAATTTTTAAATGAAAATAAACTTAAACTTAATATTAAAAAAACGAAAGCAATGATTTTGGGAAGTAAATATAAATTAAGTCAAATGAATTATAATAGATATAACATTAGAATTGAAAATGAGAACGTAGAATGGGTTAATGAATTTAAATACTTGGGATTTACTTTAGATGAAAGTTAATAATTTGTTAATAATTTCTTTATACCACAAGCAAGACTAGCCATAGCAACAAAATCTGCCTACTGAAATTAAAACGAGTACCTCTCTACCTCAGTTTAAAAAATATTTGCTACATTTCCAATCCGTAAATTAACTTTGTAATTTTGTATGTTAATTTTAATATGTATTTATTTTAACTATGGAACTTCTTACTTTTATTATCTACTAATTTTATCAAGATTTTACTTTGTTTTATTCATTTAGCTGAATTTGTGCTTATACTGACTACAATATGTGATATTTACTACTATGTATTAGGACCTCCTATATTAAATAAATAAAGATTAAAATATTCTGGATAATATTCAACCTCGGATGCCATGAAATTGTGGTTTATTTATAATAAACCTATAATTAGTGGAGCAATTATAGCTGTTTTATGGTTAATAAAGGTACATTTTGGAAGAATTTATCGATGACCTCATTGGGAATATTCAAAAAAATTTTAGCAAATGAGATGTACTTTTAATTTTACTACTGGTCTTGAGAAAAAACTATCAATAATTATTTCAGAAGCAAATTTATCCCTCATAGTAAGTCAAAGTCCGAACATCCGAAATCCAATACAAAGACTTGGAATCATCCCGTATACAAGCGGACCGCTCAGTTGCAGTTACACCGAACACGATTCTAATTTAGTCTGATGACAGGAAATTAAAGTCGAGCTTCTGTCCATTATGACAGGAATGTTGTTATCGGCTATCGCCATAGTTACAGCTGGCCTCTACATTCCACCGAACAACACCACGCCATAGTTCCCCTTTCAAAAGCTATTATTGAGGGAGACGACACACGAATTCAATTCAAGATGGACCATGGGATATGTCGCAATGATCCATTGTTACATAATACAAAAGAATTCAATTACCTATTATGATGTTGATTACCATCTAGTTACCTGTAATTAATATGGTGTAGCAATTATTTGTGGTACCTAATATCTCCGAGCAGATTTCGTCGTATATAATATCATCATTGTTGGGATTGTGTAACGTATGGTTGTATTTCAACTTACAAAGTTGTGATGTGATAGAACTGAATAAATTGATTTTCTGGGACCATATCCATATCCACTTTCTTACTGACGTTTCATAAACTTCGCAGACCCTGTATATATATTCTTCAAAATATCGTTAATTTCACTAACAAATCGTTTGAAGACATATCGTTCCAATTAAGTATTATACCAATTAGTATGAGATGAATCACAACATCTGTGTCTTCTTAAATTGTTATCTTGTTAATTGTAAACAGTCTTGAGATCGCTAAAATGGAACATAACGAAGTCCCTTAATTCCAGCACACCGTAATATCTACTCTAATTATGATTTGTTTTCCGTTATCACAGAGGGAACATCAAATGAATATTTCATTGAACATTAGTTTCTATTTCGCTCTAATGGAAAATAATTTGAGCGGCTGTTGAATTTTTTATCAAGTATTGAATCTATTTTCCACTATACCATACACATTGGCGTCAAATTTCCATGATTTTCACCCGAAATATTTTGAAGAATTTATCTTTCCATCGTATTCCCTGAACTTCATAAGCATTGGGGAAACCTTCCATTCAAAAACGTTATCATTCCTTCCAATCTATTCATGTGTTCAGATTATTTCTTTCTCCATATTGATCTCTCTCCTGAGTTACTCCAATTATGAAAACTTTTCCCCCTTCCTGTTCGCCGTCACTGTCACTTCTACTCTAGAAAGATGAGGAGAAGTGATCAATTACAACGCCGGTCGTGCCTCGGGAAAGGGTGCGTTCGGTGTAATTGAATCTGAGTTGAATATACTTTGAAAAATCTTAATTTAACCAGCTCAACTGATTGGAACATCTCAATAGACTCAATATTGAAATGTTTTGAAACGCCAATACGCCAAGCTAATACGCTCGATGTTTTCCAAGACCTTCAAAAGTAAACTTGAAATATCATTTACCGAATATAAAATTTGGTTTTGTAAGGAAGTTGATTTCGTTTGGTGAAATATACATGAGTGCTTGTGAGTCGTAGTTTTGGGATTGTCATAAGTCTAACAGAACTGGGGTCACTACTCATTCGCTGTTTGATTTTGAGGAGTTCAACGCGAAGAAGACTAGTTAGAGCTGATTCATGAACTAACAAGCTTTCACATGCTGGCTACAAATAGCAATGATTATACACATAGATTCAAAAGTTTTGCATCACCTTCTTCGGATGCGAATGAATTTTTTTTGCGCTAACAATTTTTGTTGGCTTGTTTATCAATGTTTACCATTTCAAGTTCCATATTTTTTGCAATATTCAGATGTTTACAGATTTTTTTGTAAGATAACAATTTTAGTGCGATCATTTTAACAATCAAGGCATTTGATTTTTACGATTTTAAGTGCAAACATGAATCGTCAAGTCAGTGAGATTGACCGTGTAAGAATAGTGGCTTTAGTTGAAGAAGGACATTCTGAAAGGTTCGTGGCAAACAGAGTTGGCGTTTGGCAAAGTGATGTGTCTCGTGTATGGAACCGGTATCTCCAGATCAATTCTCTTCGTGATAGACCTAGAAGCGGTAGAAGGCGTGTTACTAATCAGCGGCAGAACCGCTATATCCACTTAACTATCCGAAGAAACCCGACTATGATCGCACAGAATTAATTCATGTGGAGGGAACGATAACTGGTGATAGGTATCTCAGAGAGATTCTACATCCTCACGTGAGACTATGGCGCGCAGCTGTTGGCAATTCCTTCGTTTTTATGAACGATAACGCCCGACCTCATCGGACCAGAGCTGTAAATGAGTATCTTGAAACTGAAGGGATGAATCGTTTGAATCCAATAGAACATGCTTGGGACATGCTTGCCAGGGCAGTGGCAGCACGCAGAAATCCACCCAGGAGTGTACAAGAGCTTGTTCATGCGGCCCAAGAAGAATGGCGAAATATTCCTCAACAGAATATCAATAATTTGGTAAACAGCATGGGCAGGCGACTTCAAGCTTGCATAAATTCTAGAGGTGGAAATACTCTTTATTAAAAGTTCTCATGCAGGTTCTCACTTAACCTTTTCTTTAAAAAGAATCAATTTGTATTTAATTTATTTAATTTCTAAAAATACTTTTTATGTTTAAAGCAAGTTTATTATTGGATAATATATATTTTTGACAAATATACACGTTTTCTTTTATTGAAACTAATTATTTGATTAATCTCTGATCCATTTATAATGAACATTTTTTTTTTTTTCGGAGATTCAGGGTGATGCAAAACTTTTGACTCTATGTGTATTGTGGAACCATTTGTGAGCTCTGATCAATACAAATTGATGAAGATTATATGAAAGAAATATTGAATATGGATTACATCAACCATTGAACGTACTCGCTTTCATCCTCCGTAATACCCCATAATATTTTCGTCAATAATACATAGTCAGTATTGGCTAATACTCTGAATGGAAAATATTTCAATATTTACCAAAACAAATGTTATTCTGCAAATTTGAATATAATACATCAAAAATAATGTATACAACATTACTCTTGAAACCAAATTAGTTTTGTTAATTCATATTCGCATTTGTAAACAGTACGTGCTTTAAATAAAGTTTTTTCTATTAACTTCTCCGTTTCCAAACTGATTCGTCTAGTAATTTTCGCTCGATGGTACACACAATACAATAAATAACATGTACATGCTTTAAATATCAGTAGGTAGGATACTTCTTGTGAATAATAGTATTTGTAACAAAACAAAATTTCATAATGTGAATTTAACATTACCGAGGTCTACGGAACTTCCAAGTGGCATAACATTTTGATATCAACTTTCCGTGCTTCATGAATTAAATAGTTCAAAAGGTGTTTCTAGTTTCATTTTGCCAAGAAAATCCGATGAGCTGGGGAAGCCGAGAAGAACAAGTTAGAACGGGTTGAGTTTGAAGCTTGTTCTACTTCAAAGACCATCATTTATAATTCATTTGTTTTCTTTAGGATCTCAGCAGTATTAAGTACGCTATGGTTTCAATATTTAGGCGAGAGTTGCCACTATCTCAGCAATTCTGGGGTTGAGTTTATTATATTATGAATATTGATAAGACGAAGGAGAATTTTTCTGAAGAGAAAAAGGATCGACGTTGTTTCAAAATAGCTGAATTGATTAATATTTTGAAAATTTTATAAGCACTTTTTACTGTGGACATTGTTGAATCATTCCAAAAATGCAATCAAGTCGAACGTTTCGATTTTGCAAAAACAACAAAAGAAGAAAAACTTTAAAGTGACAAAACAATTTTGCAAACAAATTGTTAAATTTTGGACATACATCCCAGGTTTTATTTTCTTCTGGAAGAGCTGGAACAGTAAACCTGGAGGTATCCTAGTTATGGATGGTTA
This sequence comes from Galerucella calmariensis, assembly GCA_910591675.1. Lineage (NCBI taxonomy): Eukaryota > Metazoa > Arthropoda > Insecta > Coleoptera > Chrysomelidae > Galerucella > Galerucella calmariensis. Next base: position 61,934 of record CAJUYG010000330.1, read on the forward strand.
AGAGTTATATATTTCAGAGTGTCCTGGGTATTTTTGCAGCTATCGGGATAACGACTTGGGAGGTATCCTAAGAGCTGTATTAATCACAAAACTTGATTGAAAAGGACAGTCGATAGCGAAGGAAGGAGCGCCTGTTGATCAGAGGAAGTTGCCAGAATAGAGGAGACCGTTTGGGAGTTGGAAGTAGGTAATGAAACGTCGAGTGAAAATTGGAGAAGAATTTGAGATATATTTTAGAAAAGGCGAAACAGCTCGATGGACATGTTACAAGAGTGATGAATTTAATATCAATCAATACTGTAATCTATCAATACTAAGATCCAACAAGCAAGCTACTACAATTAAAGCTTGATTCACTCTTTCTCTAAATTAATTAATCGCTCACTCCTTTTTAAGTCTTTTATAAGCAATAAAAGTAACCTAAGTATACATCTGCGTTGGGCTCTTATTGTTGCAAAAAATCAAATTAGCAGATTTCATTTTAATTAGTTAATGATTTTTCGTTCATTAAAACTGCAATAAATACGGCATATAATAAACAAGAAGAAGAGGTAGAATCTTCCTTACAAATTGTAGTTTACTTTATTAATTATCTCAAAAAGTCATCAAAGCTTAGATGAATTACAGTTTAAGAAGTAGACACATCCTTCGTGAATTCTGCTAAGGCAATTTATAAAAGCACTTTTAAAATATTTGTGAATAAACTAAGCAGTATGCTAAAACAGACTGAACAAACTTTGTAACTTTTCAGAGGGAAAATGTTTTCCCAATTTTCTCGAAGATGGATATAACGAGACCCGTAGCAGGCTTATGTAAAGATTAGTTGTTCTGACAAGCTTCTTTCTTTTAAATTCGAATCATTATTTTTCAATCGTTATACCTACTGGCGAACAAATATTTTCGATCGCACTCAGTTCCTTTTGTTTTTCAATTATAATCATGAGAACTGTTCTTTCTCACAGCAATTATCTTTTAACGTAGTTTTCATTCGTTACCATGCTAAAATATTCGCAATCTGGAAAGCAATCGCCTTCATAGAAAACGAAATTAAAATAACAAGCGTTGCCAACATAGTTGGAGCCAGTCAACAAATATCAATTGTCAAAGTTAACTGTCACGTTTAGTTAACTCCAGAACTTAGAGTTCAAAAGTAATCTACTGACTTTTCCTAGCTCTATATGTAAAATAGAACAGAAAATCCTCGTGTCATCCCTAGGTCATTATCGACTTCATAAATCAAATAGTAGACCAGGTGAAATACCTTTTTTGGGAAAAAACATTGTTATCCAAAGTTTGGTAGGTGGAATTCTTGAGAGAGTTATTAAAAAACAATGGAAAATAAATGCAATAGCTGAAAAATGGGATTTGGAATTTGTAAAAGGAGAGGAAGGAGACACTATTGCAATTTCCGGCCAAAGTTGATGTTCTAGAAGAGTTAAATGCTAAAGTTGTAGATCGCTGACTTTTTCACATAACCTCAATATTGCTCTCATTATGTTATCTATGGTTGGAGCGAAACATATTTGATTTTGATGCATAAAGATATGAGCCCGGAACCGTAGCTGTGCTGCTGTGTCAGTGTCATTGTATCAATATATGAAAATTTATAGTGTTAGCCAGACTGTGCTTCTTCCCCTTTTGCTCGTGAACTTTTAAAGCACTTGAAAAGTACAATTTCCTGAATCTTTGCATTTTTGAGCATGTTTTTTTATTGTGACTAGTATACAGGGTGTCCCAGGAGTTCGTACCAAAAACTTGGGAGGTGATAGAAAGGCTAAAAATAATGATGGCATTTCATATAAATTTTTTTCTTTACGCCCTTCATTAACGAACTATAGGGCACTGAAGTTGGAAATGAAAAATGGTTTTTTATTCACATTTATCAAATGGCCGATTGGATATTGGTATTATTTCAACCGTTAATAAACAACATAATTGCACACTTTTTGGTGTGATATACAAGTCTGCAACATACTTGTGAACTCAGGTACCGAATAAGTTAAATGGTGGACGCGCCATTTTTTTTGTAAAACTTTTTTCAGTTATAAATGAAATAATTGGCTTTTGTGAACATTTTTAGAGATATCAAGTCCTCTTGTGACATCTCGATAACATTAACGGTTTAAGAGATACGGACAATTTTATGTCGCACTTAACACCTATTGGCGCATTCACATTTATTTTGAATGTACGATTACAGGAAGCATCCTGTATTATTAGAAAATTATTAATGAATTGGTGCAGTCTACATTTATGAATATAAACTTTTACTTTGTTTGAATATAAAGAATTTTATTGAAAACGAACATTACTTTAATAAAAGTAAAAATATCAACAAAACTCTGAAAAATTAATAACTACATTACATTAGCAAATTAGAAAAAACCAGTAACCAAGTAATTAACGACATCAAAAAAGTCAAAACGGTTTAAAAAAATTACACCAATTTCTTTGTAATTTGCTAATAATACCTTTCCTGTAATCGCGGTTGAAATTAACGGTTGAAATATTACCATTTTTCATTCCCAACTTTAGAGCCCTATGAAATACCATCATTATTTTTAGTATTTCTATCACCTCCCAAGTAAAAGTTTTTGGTACGAAATCCTGGGACACCCTGTATTTTTCTTTCAATTGAAAAATGATATAAAAACGAAAAGGTGAGCACCCGCGAAACTTATTTCGAGAATTTTCCAAAAGGTATTTTTTTCTAGAGCCTCAACTCTGGCCGGAAATCGCAATCATGTCTTTTTCCACCCACAAATCATCTTTCCACTTTTCACTGTTTGTAATAACTTCCTCTACAACTTTCACCTACCAAACTTATTTTTCTTTTCACCAAAAAATCAGCCAATTCACCTGGTGTATAGGTAACAATAAATTCACTTGTATTGCAGTTTTAAATTTATTATAACTTTGTATTTTTTGTTTTTCAGATGAACCGCCCCATCCAAGTGAAGCCAGCGGACAGTGAAAACCGCGGAGGTGAGTTTGTCCTTAATATTATTAGTTTCAAATTCAAAATAAATAATATTCGATAACTTATCACAGTAACGGATATCCAAGAATTTGTTGAGCTTGCACAAGTTCAAGGTAATGAATTATAAATATTAACAAGCGATATGAAATTTTTTGATCCGCCTTTGCAAGAAATAATAGAAGTAATGTTTACTGACTAGTACATGCTGCGTTCTATATTGTATTGTAAGAAGTTTTGTTGAAGGTAATTTCGACAATAAATAAAATATCACAGCTGACTAATTACTGTACACAAATCCGCGCTTTAGCTCACGTTTTACTTGAGAGTACCAAGTGACTCTCACCTTGTTTAATGCTTGGATTTAAATCACGAGTGTGGCCTCTTAAATATCCAAGCTTTAAATCCTTTGCGAGTACATTAGGGAGTAGTGACACTATATATGGTGTTGCCTTTTGGTTTTTCTTATTTTTACTACAATTTTTATATTGTATTTACATGGAACTGATAAATATCAGCATACAAAATATATGGTGCTTCAATAAACCTGCTCGTCCTAAATGTTACACGTAAAGTGCATACAAACCCGATAAAAGATAAAAATAATAACAGCTGTACAATGAATCGATAAATTGAAGTGTTATTTGCGTTCGATGTGTGAACTGAACGTATGTATTTGACACATAAATAATGTTTAGCTTTATCATTTAATTTTGTGATGACAGAATCGATATAAAAGGAGCTTTTTTTAATGTAAGAAAAACATATGTTTACTCGGGAAACACCGAAATGTTCATTTCAAATATTTTATGAAAAGCTAACTATTAAAAATGTCCACTTCATTTTAGTACAAACAATTCATGCTATTGTCGCGCCTGACATCATAAAACATTATTTTTTGATGATTTACTCTAACAATAATATACAGAGTGATTTGGAACAGATCTGAAATAGAGTCACTCAAATAATTTACGGAACTAATAAGAGCGAACATGTTTATTCTCAGTAACCTTTAGATTGAATATCCCCTGAATATTGATTCTTTCACCGAGGCATTGTTCTTCCATAATACTAGCTGGATTTCATATGAACAGATTCCTTTATTTTTAAAACACACCTTGACAGCAATTTCCTTTCTACCCCTATTCGAGGATCATCCACACAAACTCGTAACGCCTACTTTTCTCTTAAACACTGCTTTATGTTTATGACTCATACGAAGTCAGCCACATTCAACAGGACTATTAATTTGGCATTCACACATTGTCGCTCAAGATAATTAACTTAAATAGCAGTCAGTTGTCATTTCCATTCCTTCTCATTTATGAACATATTCTTGTACGACGTATTTTGGAGGTATTTAACCCAATCGCATTCCCCTTGGTCATCCTTACACATTCTTCCTTGCATTAACAACGTCTTAGTGCTCTTCATTAGCTGTAAACAGCTACTTCTCTATCTACATGCCACGACAGAATAAATATTGAGTTACACTGAACGGAGTTGGAATATCTTCACGATATATTGTTTACAAAAAACTGCAAATTATAAAGCTTATTCTTTTTTAAGGTTCAAGAAATAATCAAATTCAAATTTTAATTCCATTTGAATTTTCAAACTAAACTCGTTCATTCCACATTTATTATTATTAAACCATTCTCTGTTGTTTAATGAATTTGAAGATATGCATACCAGACTATTTTTCTTTCCTAGATATGTTAAAATATCCAGTTTTTATGTACACCAACACCAGCTAAACCAAATATTTAGTTAATATAAATCTTTCAGCGGATGTAGCATCTTGGCGACAGCGTGCCCTTCACTCGTAAACATTTTCCTGAAACAACCTCAACCAAGCCTCCCTTTTCGTATTATGCTTGTCGATGACAGGTACACTTCGACGCCTTTCAAAACCAAAAGTAGGGACTGAAAATTATATTTTTGTTCGTTCTTTTGTGTGTTACCAACGCCGAATTACTTGTCGACGCGATGCAGCAACAAGCGACGTTATTAAACATAGGCGGACCCTTATAAACGATTTTGAAAATAATTACCGTGAAATCATCAAGATTTTTGAAAAGCGCGTATATTATGAACAAAGTACTTCAGTAATATTAAATAACATCAACTAAATTGTTATTTTGCTTCTACTTTACATATTCACGAACAATATTTGTCTGAAGTTAGTTAAAGTTATTTTAGTAACTGAACTGAAACCTTAGGAACTTCCCTAAACTACACTAATAAGCATATTTTGAATTTATAGAATAAAAAAAACGAGCGAGCCCTACTGTAGCCTCTAGCATCCTCATATGATGTGAAACATGTTGGTAATAAGCTCGGTGATACGCAACATTGAAATTAAATTTTAAAAAAAGCTGATGTTCACTCTATCTCAGTTCACGCTAACTGAAGTGAGTTGAGATCTCAGTCAAGAAGAACGCACCTATATTTGTCGAGCAATGACGATTTTATGTTGGGAAACATTTTTATTTCTTATAAAATAATTATTCAAGTTATTTATGAAAGTTCCAACTGATGATAACTCTTAACGTAGTTGTTATATTCAATGGTATAAACTTAAAATTCCAATTGCTTGAAATTTCAACTTTTAAAACTTCTTAATTATCTATAATCAACAAAATCACTCCCTTTGTTCTATAACTGAAGAAATCGCATTAAAATCAGTATTTTTGTCGAAAACTGTTCATCGACTTTATCCATTAACTAAATTCTCTCTCATTGCCACTGATTTTAATTAAGTAATTGCAATTTCACATTTCGTTAGATCGCTCATCACTTACTGAGAGCTTCCGTTCCCACTTTGGAACTTTCCAGTTTAACGGAAATCCAGATTTTCTTGCTCTCGCAGGTTTCACGCAACAATGTGTACAAAAGGCTATTGTACCATGGAAACTGAACAAAACTTTTTCCCTTTTACTCAATACAAATATATTTGTAAACGTCTATTTCCGTAATTAGTTACTTTTCATTTTTATATGAAGGGTAAAAAGTTATATAACAGATAACCTGCTTTGAAAGCTGAAGATTTTTTCCGGCGATCACTGATACCATACAAACAATTTCCATCATTTGGGTTTTGACATACCTACATCATTTTCACCAAAAAGTCACATAATTTAACTGTTCCGGGCACCAATTCTTGACGGAATAAAATAGAACGTTCCTCGGGATCATTTCTCTTTTCTACCTCATACTGCTGTTTTCTCAATATCATAAAAACTTTTTATCCTTTATGTTGGCTAGCGCACACATATCCGCCCTGTGTCCTTCATTCCATTATTGTGAAAGAAAAACGCAGCTTAAGCCCTTGGTCTTGACACGGTGATATTTGAACTAATGATGATGATGATGATGATCACTGACAGCCAGGATCTGCCTGAAGCTATCATTAATTCAACTACTGAGTCTAGACTAGTCAAAAACTGACATTATAGTCTACCAAGTGACCACACAGTGTATCTAGTTCGATTGCCGGTACGAGGAAGGTTGCAGGTGATGAAATGTTGTATCAGTAAGGCTTTAAAGGAGACTTGTAGGTCTGGGACCGTATTATGAAATCCCAAAGAATGGGCTCATTTACATATTTTTTTTATTTTATTAATGCGAAGAGCACATCATTTTGAGGCTCCGTGCAAAAAATTAGACGTCAGCGAGACTCATAAGTCGCCTAAAGAAAATTATAAACATTAAACAGCGCTCCTCTCCGAATTTCAGGAGTGACGTCATCCCTCTTTAACTATAGCGTTATCTTCGTAACTTTGTCCACCAGACCAAGAATAACATAAAACATCTGGAATCACCCTGTATATCATTTGAGAGAGCATGTATCCATGAAAATATTGACATTTTTAATCATTCTTGCCGGAAAACAGCCAAAAACGATGTGTCACATAGTATAAAATTATAATTTAATAAACTCGTATTTTTGATTAAAAAACTTCATAATCATTAGCAAGTCCATTTCTGGAAGATTTAATGAGTCTCCTTTTTCAAAATTAGGTCCACACATTTTATTTCATTCACACAAAATTTTGCGAGTAATTCAAAATAAATGAATTCTACGCGAGGCACGTTACAGTCAGAAGCGTACTTAGTGTTTGTGCACATCAACTTTCATATGCGGCGACGTCACAGTGATAGTCTTCGCCGCGCTACGGTATGCTTGTTTAATTGGTTATATTAGGAGAACGACATATTCTATTGACATGAAATTTTTAGAATCATATTTTTATCCTTGGTACTTTGTTTTACGACAGTTAAAAATGATTTAAAAATTTCAGTTATCGTATAAGACTTGAAATCTGGAACTGGCTAGAAAAAGAACATCAATTGCCCTCCTAATATTTGTCAGTTTTTTCATTTCGGTACATCTGGTAATACACGAACACATTTTTTATTGGAATTTGTTTCTCTCATTTTAATAGCAAATCCGATTTGCAGAGCTCTATTGAATCGTGAATATTTACACCCGAATATTTTACGCAGATAGGAGTAAATATTCATTGTTCTGTTCGCATCAATATTCGATTTTTCGAAAAGTATAAATAATAATACTCGCCAAATAACTGGCGTATAATGGAATTGTTGTATATTACAAGGATGTTCCGTTTCGATGTGAATAGAATTGATATCCGGTAATTATTGTGTACGTATGTATTTATATTGAACATCATAATTTTTATTGTTGTGTCACCTAAAGCCATTACATTATTACATTTGTTTGTTATACCCAAGATTCATCAAGATTCTCCGTCGGACACGCATAAATTCCATTTCAACCAAAGCAACATTTTTTATGGAAACTTCTGTGTCAAAAATCCATTTTTTGTTGATTTATCAATAACTATTGAGCGCTCCCGGCTACGCCCTGGTTCGCCTACATCGCATGATTCAAAGTAGCTGTATTTTTTTGAGTAGAATGACTCCACTTGTTATAACTGACCTTAGATGAAATCCCTTCCCTTCCCATATTTCTGTTTTTGGTGACTTTAACAATTAGCTAAGCTAACAATCTTGTCACACGATCGCTAATCTGCTGCTTAGTCGCAATGGTCGTCATCTTCGATGTTTTCCTGTTGTTTGGGGCTTGTTGGCATCCATTGTTTGCTACATATCTTCCGAAACAGTTCAGTCAGGAGACTAGTTAATCTATCGGTCTCACATGCTCGCAAGAATTATGTTATTGCATTTGGAGTGTCGTCTATCGGTCCATTTTATCGTTTTTCTTTTTTGTGTTGAGTGTCTCTTATTTTCTCCTATTCCTTACCTCCTTCAATTCCACAATGTGAATGGTGACAGTTGTTTCCTTCGTACCTAGCATGGATTTAGTCGACTTTGTTAATCCGGACTCCTCAATTTTCGATTTTTCTCAGTAGTTCGTTGATGTATTCGTTTTTTGACAGTCCTCGGTTAACGATATTTCCTTCCTTTTCTCAGGTACCTCTGTTCAGAAACTTGTAATCCTCGGGTCATCCGCTAGTGATCTTCACTGCAAGCCTGTCTCGGATGGTAATGAACTGTCTTTATCTCTTCCAGTCGTTTTCTAAAAACTTGGACAGTTTCTAGCTTAAATTGAATATTTCCTGAGATGAGGGAGCTGTTTCACCCTAAACCAGTTGAAATCCCAAATTGCTAAACTTTCCACAGCTCTATTTTTAGGCTAGATTCATGGACTAGTTTGAATTATTATTGTTAATCTGAATAGTTTATCAATTTTATTCATGTCGTAAGTATTATAATTTTTATTTGGTAAACAACCTAGCTGTTAATTCCATAAACTAGACCTGCCTCGTCTTTAAGAGAAAAAGGATGGAAACATTCAAATAAAAAATCACACTTTATCATTCCTTCTTTCTTCGGCCGTCAGCATCGGTTTTCCATTCACAGAGCCGGAAGATATAGAAGGCTCATAAACTTAAACGAGTGGCATGAGTTAGTTATATATATATATATATATATAACGCCGAAAATATATTTACGTTCAAGTTTAAAGCTGAAGTGATAATTTTGTGTGAGAAATGAATAGGTACACATTTTTCATTCCGTTATTCTAGACGGAAACCAATTTATTTTTATTTTAATGAATATAAACATTAAGTTTTATTTCCAAGTTTGAATTGCTGAAGAATTGAATAAATTTATGGGTAATTATTTTTATCGCCAACCGTCAGTAAAGCCGTCAATTATCAGATTGATTTACGGAAGTAAGCAAACAGTTCACCTTCCTTTACCTAAAAAAGTGACATATGCGACAGGTGAAGTATTTTGACTTTGACATTACTCGAAAATCATCGTCTGTCAGTCTGTCACGCTTCTCCTTATTACGTCTCCATAATAGTTTTCTTGCGATTTATTTATAACAAATTATTGTTGGAACTCCTTTGACTTCAGGAATTAACTTTTATAATGCTTCTTCTATTTAAATATAACAAATAATAAGTAGATCTGTTCTACATGTGCTGTTTACTTTGTCAAAATGAAATGCAATGAAATATACCTCAGTTGGCGCAGTTGTCGATAAAATTTTGTATGCACCACGTCAATAAAGTGTCTTTATCGGACTCGCCTGTTATTCGCCTCGCTTCGCTCGTCTCATAATTTCAGACTCGTCCGATAAAGATTCACTTTACTGCCTTGGTACATAAATAACTATTATTCTCATTTCACTCTGTATAGAAGTGACAATACTATGATATAAATCTATTCAATCATACGTATAAAACTCTAATTTTCATGAAGCTTTTAGTTTGTCAAGCCGTAAAAAACTGTATTGCAATTATTGTGGAAATTATTCTTGGATATCCGTTAAAGTTGAACAAATTTATGATTATAACAATTCTTGGCACCTACTTGAATGTATAAATACTATTATTCATTCATTTATGTGTTCATAGAATACTCTATCTGTGATCCTTATAGCATCTTTCTTAGGCTATCAATTATTCATTATTTCTATTTGAAGTATGTCAGTATTGCGAATTGAAAGGGGTTTACACGTTGATGATTAACTATTTTCAAAACTTCTTTCAACATTTTCGTATGCAAGCTACACTTCACAATGTATCATAAACTACTGACGTATTTCGAAATATAATCGGTAGAATCAAGACAAATTTTTATCAACAAAATTTCCAATTTAAAGCTTTGAAGTCTTGTAGCGATTAAAGATAAGTCAGAATAGGGTCAGTAGGGTGCGACAGATAAACTGTCGATTAGAAATATCTCGAGAAGCCAATGAAGGAATATTTGCTAGAAAGTAAAATAAATATATGTATGATAATGGCATATATAAAAGTAAAAGATGATATAAATTTAAAAAATTTTAGAAACACTTAAACTACAAATTATTCTCAATAACTTTCTTATATAAATTATAATGCATTGCAGATACATTTACACGTACGTATTTCTATGTTTCTTGTGAATGAAATATGATATGATATGAATATAGAAAATAATAGGATTTCCATAAAAAAAAGCTTTTGATGTAACCATTTCCACATCTACAGTTCTCGAGACCTTACTAACTAATGGTTTATCTGCTACACCCTGTTTCCTATGAGACTATTTTAGAAAATTATAAAGCCACTTTCTTCGTGAATCTCTGCCCAGGTGAAGATCTAGCTTGTCAAAGTATTTTAAAATATCATCCTAAGACATTTAATAGACAATTTCATTCATCTTGATAATTCTCATCTTATTAATATTGGAAATATTGACCTCAGTAGAATTTCTAATATACCTACTCATAAATTATAGTTTTTTTGGGTAGGCATAACGTCTTGATAATTTGGGAAAATATCATACTTTTTTCAATGCAAGGCGTTTCATTGATGTTTTGGGTGATATCTTAAAATTTAATAGCTAACAAACTCACCTACTTCACCAGTTCAGAAACGTTTTAATTCTGTAACAGCTTCCGAAATGAGTGAATATACCCATATGCATATAAAAAATGGCAAAAATTATAAATAGGGATAAAAAAGTTTTTCCCGAATGATTCAAAAACTATAAACATCAATCTATATCTGAGAAAAGGTTCCTATAGAGAAGCAAATTTCCAATAAAAAATACCATACGACCGAAATTCTACTTATACTGCTAATAATTTTAAATAAACTCTGGATGTTATCTTCTTCAGCATACATAATATTGGACTTATTTTCTTGAGGGGTTAAGAAGGCTCCATAAGATGTTTGAATTTTTAAATTGAGATTTAATAGGTTGAAAAAACTTCCATGTGACATATTTTGCTTTGCCTTAGGAGCATCACAAAATACTCGAACGAGTTCAACTAGTAGCAGTAGAAATATTGTGTTGAGTGTCTTTTTTATTGGGAATTTACTCTTTTCCATAAATCTTTCTCCAGATTTCATTCATCTGTAATAGTTCCTGAGCTATTCGGAAAACCCGAACCTTTTTCTCAACTCAATTCACTTATAGCCCTCGCAATTTTTTAATACAAAAATTCACATGTCTTAGAACTAGTGACTTAGACTATAAATAGGTAACAATTGAGCTCAGACAAGTACTTAACGTATTCCGAAAAATGGACGCCGCTGCTAGATCTGTTCTGATTACAGAGTTCGATATGCCACACACGACCAGTGGCGGCGTCTGCCTGAAGTAGGGGCGTAAAAGCAGCAAGGTAACGAGAAGAAAGCTAGCTATTGGTCAAGTAAGACCTTTCGTCCTCTGTCCTTGTTTGTGGCGTTGTGACAGTGTTGTGCGTATTAGAAAAATGTTGTAGTGCGGGGTGGTATATACTGTATTTCTAAGATTCAAAAGATATAATAGAAAAACATTGAACTACTGAGCTAGTTTAGGAAGTAGCAGATATTATAGGTACGAGCTTCATTTTCATGCATAATTAATAAAATGTATTAAAAAAAATCTTCAATATTTTTGACTTTCTGCTACATTCAAACCTAGATAAGTGGACAATAAATCACATTATTGGATAATGGAATCAAAGAACGAGAAATATATTTTTAATCGCCACTTAGCAATACAGTCTCTATTTTTCAGGTGCATAAAAGATAAAATTGCTAGTAGTAGACATGAAAAACTTCAACTTTGAAAAAACAAAATATATATATCAATTGAATGATAAAGAACATTTTATTTTAACTTGAAAAATGTTCCTGAAAATTAGTTACGCCCTGTAGTGCGTTGTTACCTGCAGCAATGGTCGTTCGATGTATGTCTAGACGTTGTGTAACTCTTTATGTATAGTGCAAAGTTCAATGTTTCAAGGCATCTATGTACAGCTCAATGGTATACCTAATTATTGAGCATAAATTTTCTGCTGAGATAATCGTTGTGAGCAGTTAAACTCATAATTCACAAACTAATAATTATTATTGTATCACCCCTCTCCTATTACACTGAAATTTGGAGGAAAAAATGTTGTTCCAACCTCTTTTAAACACCAAAGTTACAGAAATTTCAAAAATCTGTCGAGCTTCACGCCAATGATTTATGCTTTTGCCTCAGCTTAAACATCTTTCAAATTTCGTATCATTCTGACTACCAGTTTGTTCTAGTCTACCAATTAGAGCTGTATACATTTTCTCGTAGTATTCTCAATATCTGTCCTGTTAGTTGTTGATATTGGTCAAACATCAATCCATTCAAAAATAAGTAAGTCCTGCGTTTTTTACAACAATATTTTTCAATTGTGAGTTGTTAACTATTGGCGACAAATATTTTAGTATGAAAAAATACAATTGGATTGTACATTTAGGCCTTTTAGTAAAATTAGGCGCCTTCGCCTGGTAAGTACTGTTTTCAATGTAATGCCGCATATGTTACAACGCAACTACTGAGCACTGACATTTACCTTTGTCCTTTCTCCTCACCTTTGTATATACAATAACCATACGAATTTGACGAATACTCTCATATTAAATAATTGACACGACAATTCTATATTACTATTCTTCCTCCAGACAGGATTGTATATTAGCTTAATCAAATGAATGTGAACGAAGATTTAAACAAAATTTGATATTTTAATGAAATGACCATCAATGAATTCGGAAGAGAATTTTTATAGAGGGCGGTTTGACGGAAGACTTAATTTCCAGGTTGGCAACACTTTCAATACGGCGCGGTGCAGCCTTGCTTCTTATTTCTTCCAATATTACATTCGAGCTGACACTGCGAAATAGTTCTGACCCCCCAAAAGGGTGCTCCAGTTACCTGCTATTTTATTTCCTTTCATTTCATTCTTCCCTGGAATCCACAGTATCACATAGTTCATTGAGTTTCCCTAGGCATTCCCACACCATTTTGGAGCTGATTAGAGAAGATCATCATGGTTATAAATTATCAATAATTCACAATCAATCAATCAAGTCTTGCGTATTTGGTCTTGGTCTTGCATATTCAGTCTTGGTATTGGTGTTGTTCTCATTCATTTAGTCTGGGTCTTGGTTTTGCTACTCTAAGGGTTTTGCATTCCCGACCCTTTCTTTACTGAGCACTCGATGTTCAAGAAACTTTGATTGTTAATTGTGTTTTTACATCCAATGAAAGTTGAAAATAATGTAAGGAATAAACGGTACCTCATATCGAGCAAACAATTCTATCGAATTTCTCCTCAGTTTATATTGAATAATCTCATGAATTTTATCGTAATTTTCAATTTTGCTACATATTTCATTGAAAGAGAACAACCACAATATTTATTCGTTTGGTTCTGGAAAAAGTAATCGAATCAATTCCGTTGAATCTTCAGCCTGCAGGGATTATGAGATTGTCGAACATCGAAAACATATTACGTACACGATACATTTGCTTGTTTACAATGTAACAATAAGGAAGCGAAAATAAAGAGTTCCATAGGAGATATATACTATTTTAGTAGTGATTCCTCTTAAATATTTATTTTGATGTTATTGATTCCATTTCCAAGGATAATAATTCAATGCGATAAATCATATTGTTCTACTAATTCCTCTGGAGTCCTGAAATCAAGAAGACCATCATCCTTAACAAGAATGTTTCTGATTTAAGACTGGAAGTATAATATCCAGAATAATCATAAATGTCAACTGAATATAATAGGAAATATTCTGAAAATAATGTAAATTTTTGTGTCTATGTATTTATTCATTTCCACTTGACATCTCACACAGCTAAACTGTATCACTGGAAGACCGTCCAGATAAAGCGTCCAATAAAAACTTTTAACAGTTTAGCTCGATCCATTGATTTCCAGCATATCTCATGAATTTTTCTGTTCTATGTAAAAAATCTTTCGGTCCAGATAATAGGACGGCAATTTTATGGATGTTCGTGAAGTTTACTATTTACTACTCTCATCAGGCCAGTGGCGGAACAGACGAAGTATGAAAAGTATAAATGAAATCATGAATATCTTTCAGAAAATACTGCACGGTTTAACACAAAGCTCTCAATCGTTCCAGCACCTAAAAAACTCATTTACATTTAATAGTGTTAATATGCGTTAAAATGGATACTATTTCAAGTCATGTTTTCTTCTAAAAAAAAAATTCACCTTCACCATCCAATTGAGACTATTTGGCAAGCTATTTTCATCGCAATACTAACAAAAAATGTTACAAGCTGCAACAACACCCGAACAGTTGATGTTACTAGCAGATACGTCTTCAGTTAATAATACATCTTACAAGGTCATGAAATGCTGCAAAATATTCCATAATTCAAGACAAAATTCCAACGATCGGTAGTTTGCAGTTTAAGGGTAGCAGACCCAATTTGTTTATTAAACTTTGTCGATTTTTAAAACAAGAAATAGCTTCGTGAAATGAGAAACGGATCTCCGCCGCTGCTAGGAGACTTGCGAATCTGATAAGGTCGGCTTTTGGGGGTGATTTATTAAGATTGTTCAAGAAGACTGTACAGATCAAATCCAGATAAAATTTAAAATGTCCCTGGATGATAGTTTAGATTAGTTTTGTGAAGTAGATTTAACCCTAGCATTTGTCGATAGATGTAAACGCGAGAAGACCTTATAAAAAGGTGTTTTTGTCCTTTTTCATTCTCTGACTGATTTTGAAACTCCGGTTCGCAGATCGTTAGAAAAATAAAATAAATCACGACATAACCTGGTAGTTTATTTACCGGAAAATTGAATTTTGACAAAAAAAAAGGAGTAGTTAGATATCGTGACAGATGGAGAGAGTTCAATTGGGAATAGTGGGACGACCTTCAGGCGAAAGCTTTTCGAACAAAAAATATGCTGTGAAATGTGTTTCTCTCATTTTTGATTGAAATAGTCAAAATAAACATATGAATAAATATTCGAAAAATGCTCATTTATTATTGGAGGTTAGCGATGTAAGAAATCAACTAGCTTCAACCTTGATCCTGATTAGTGAGTATTAAGAGCAGCTTTTCGAAGAAATAACCACATAAATCAATTTGGCTCCATTGATTCAGAAATTGATGCATTCAAATATATTACTTCTATTCCATGAATAAAGTAGCTAATTTGTCTTGAAAACAACACAAGGGTGTTATGAAATTCCAGCTTTGTCACAGGATCTACTGGTTGATTGTATGGAAATGTGCGTGTAAATATACAGTACAAACCCTAATTGCGACAATTGATTTAGGGGAATTAAACCGTTTTCCACAAAACTTTACGTCGCGACGCCGTTATTTTATAGAGTAGTCTGAGTGTAAGTTGCCATAAAACGAGTAATTTCGTTTAATGTCGCGCAACTACGTCGTGCCAGATTTTGTTAATAGGATCTACCAGTAAAAGGGCGTCTCAATTTTGATTTTTATAGGTTATAAATGCAGGATTGTCTTAACAAAATCACCCGCTTTAGAGTTATTTGTCTCTTTTTTTTATAATGGTTATTATGGATAGTTTTTTTAACGGTTAATAAAAGAATTTTATGGAAAAAGGTTCAAGAAGACCAAGAAAATTTAAAATAAAATGTGCTACGACGCTTTTTGGACAATAAAGAGCTGGCGGTTGGGTTGGGTTGGGTATCACTTGAATTGGAAAATTTGAATTTCTCAAAAATTTTATTCTACAAAATCCAATGTTAATGATAGGTGGAATGTCCTAGGTCTCTTCAATCACATATAACATCAATCTATTGACGAAATGTACTGCAATTATGCTGCATACAACATTTTTTCCACGATCAAATTCAGTTTGTTTTAACTTCAAATTTCATAGGAGTAATTTGAATAAAATAGTAAATTACGTAACATGTCCGGAAAACAAGATTCCTGCAAGTCTGCAATAGGAATAGTTTCTGACGTCTTGGTTACTTTTTTTTAATGTAATTCCGGACTAGGCAGGAAAAATGCCACATTCTCAGTGAAAAAGCGTCCGGGAAGTGGGTAATATTATCAATTCTCAACTAAAAGATTTCTCACAAAATATATACATCTCGTAGTAAGTTTTTGAAGTGAAAAATAAGACAAACGACCGTATTATTATCAAAATAAAAATCAATAAAGAAACATCCCAGGAGCACCAATCAAATAATGTAATCGATCTCTAGAGGTTAATTGGCTCATCCGTTTTCAATCACTTCTCATCTATTTGTTCTTTTTGTTCTTTTCGCGTTGTCAGCATTTTCACGAACAGCAAGCAGCCATGACGGAGTTTAACATTCTAATAAAGTTTCTTAGAAATTGACAGTGCACACTTTTAGGCCGATTTATAGATATTGGAGTGAAAGTGAGTTTCAGCGTTTTTCGCATTGATTTGGATTTTGGACATATCTAAAGGTCTGATCAATTTCTTTTCGTATTTACATTTCCCACTAATATAGACCGAGAAGTAGATGTTTTCAACTCCTTACCAAACTTGTTGTGCGCGCTTGTTGAGTGGAAATTTCTGCAAACTAATCCCTTTTAAAAATTTCATCGTACGCTTATTTGTTTGAGCGCCCAGAGTCATATTTCCCCTATATAAGCTGAATAAATTATCACTAAGTATAGACCATTCCAGAATGACGTTACTGGCAGGTCGGCCATATTTATCCTGGGGGGGGCACATGGTTAGACTTTTATTAACAATTAGTTCTTGAATGTATCTAGAATGCCATCGTTTTATAATGCTGTTGAGTGTGAATGCTGGGGTATCTTATATGTTTTTTATCGGGAGAACTATTTTAATTGATCTTTCGGTTAAACGTCATACTTGGATTTGTGCTCTAAAACTTCAAACTCGGTGTGTGTGCTCTTGACTTCCCATCAAATGTTAGTGTTTCTTTATCCGTCAGTTTTGTCCATAAAATACAAACACACAATGTTCAACTTCAACTAATCGATTCGGTTACCCTCCAGCACAATATGACCGACCTGCCATCAACCCGTTTCAATAAATGCTACAAACTATTCATTCAAAACAAGACAGAACTGAAACTTATAAACAATTTCAAACACACAAAACTCACCACTACTGTGTACAATATTACCCACTATGTCCATTGTGTGAGCCTTTAACCCAGTTCCCTAATCACCATTAGCTCCTGTATAAAAGCAAGAATTTTGGACAGAAATTGTCGATAATACATAACTTCAAGCCAGTGCCTGGAAACTTATTTGTGTTAATAAAATATTTTATATATTCTCCAAAATTCTTTCTTTACCTTGCTAGCTCCACAGCTCGTACCTTGAGTGTCAAAATTAGCGGTCTTAAGTGGAATTGCACCAAAAATTTCGTATAGATATTGTAAAGGATCTTCTATATTATGCATCAAATAATTCATTCCAAGATGTTAGGTACGAATAATTTTCTTAGATTGAAATGTAAAGATTTGCTTCCTGATAATCTCTACACTTTATCTCTAGCCTTAGTCAGGACCATACCAATATTGGCAACGTCAAAATTATTCTGCTTTTTTTTTTTAGGGATATCAGTTAGTGTCGGACATCCATCAAACACAAAGGTTCAATGAACATTTTTTAGAATATTCCATATAGGTAATTACATCGTCATTAGTGGGGTATAAAAATTCCATTAGAAAAAAAAAAGCAAATGTACATTTAGATACATTAGGTTTATTACTGTTTTTATTAACCGCTTCAATCGCTTAGTTGGGGGGCGATAAAATAGAAACTTTTCATATTTTTTCATACAGGGTAGCGTATTTTATCACCCTGTCTTCCATTTGCTCTGATTATTTTGCTGTCTAGCTAGTCGTAAAATTAATTAACTGGCGATTTCGAGTTGAATCTGGATAACATGCACTTAATCTCTTGTTATTACTACAAATCCTCACGATACAATGTTAGAAGGCTTCCCTATACCAATTTAAAATAGTTTTCTCTTTCCGTTATACTTATGAACAATCAGAGAAAAATCAATTCGATGCATAGTGTAGAAGAATCGCTAAGTGTATGAAGGAAAAAGGCGTCTCGTATGTCCTAAATTAATTTTTAATTTTTGTTTGTGATCACAGATCGAAAGCTGTTCGTGGGTATGCTTAGCAAGCAACAAACTGAAGAAGATGTCAGACAACTTTTTGCACCTTTCGGAACTATAGAAGAGTGTACCATACTTCGAGGACCTGACGGAGCTAGTAAAGGTGAAGTATTTATTAATATTTATCTCCGGGGTAATTTCCAAGAACCTTTCATCGACACTTTCAGTTGATTTCATCTATCTTTTCAGTCAGGAACTAAATCATCATTTTTTTCTACTGTACTTGATACGACATTCATTTTATCACTCACATAACATAATATCACTTTTCCTGCTACATAAATTGGCTCATTTTTTAGTCACATCCTATGAAACACCTCTTTCTGGAGAATTAATAAATAGAATTACAAGAAACGGGAGAACAGAGGAACTTTAAATTATTCCCTAAATCAGCCACCTAATGAATTAAAAGAACGTGACCTACAGATAAAATTGAGTACGAATGAGTGCCTCAGTGGCTCCTCGCATAAAACAATGGAAGTAAATTTCAGGAGACTGGGATGGAAATTCCTTTTTGACGTCTTTTTAAATTTTTATAGAGAATCATTATTGGAAAGGTGAACTGGCGGGTTACTCATAAAAAATGTCGAAACTCTAGTCTTAAGTAATATTACACTTTCCTCAATAATTTCTAAGACAGAACGAAACTGTTAAGTACTATCCTCATTTTTTGAAATATTGGTTTCTGCTTTAACTGATTGCGTGTGATATATCTACCTACTAACTACCGGGAAAATGGTACAACGGATTTTATCATATTTTTATATTATAACATAAACACAAATTAATTTCGAGTGTGCTTTGTCACGAAATATTTTACTGGCGAAAATAACATGACGATTACATTTAATCACCAATTATATAAATAACCGTGAAAATGGAAATATGTGGTAATGTGAGAGCGTGGAAAAAACTTGAATTCAACAAAATGGAGTACCCACATTGATGAAAAATGCGAAGTGACGGACAATGTCGCACCGATGTTCACATTTTGAGATTCACTCGATAATTGATATTATTGTTAAGTCTTTCCTGATAACTAATATTTTTTCATTCCATACTATTCATGTGTTTGATAATTATCGCTGTACTTCAAAATTATCATATTTCAAGTGTGGTATTTTCAGTACAATTGGTTCAAAAGTCCCCAGTTTTTATTACTCTATTTTACTCTTTTCACTGAAATAGCGACAATCTGATCTCAGCTTTCCCCTAACCACAGACGTGCAATTGTATACATCAGAAAATAAAATTGTGGGAAACAGCTATTCATTAATTTTCCTTCCATTATGGAAGTTCGTCATCTGCATTTATTGGAACAACTCTACGGAGACACAGATGCGTACGAAAATTTTTTTTTAAAACACACTGGCATTAATATACTAGGTTTGAGAGTACTGAATTCAAATGCGATAAAGATAAAATCTATTACATTGTTTTCTGTCAAATAATACCTTCATCCTCTTTAATGTTTGGGTTCATTACAAAAATTTATACTCCGTTTGGAAACTAGCGAAAAATATTTTGGGATGATGTTGATTTCAATTTTTTTGTGCGATCGATCTTTTTTGTTCATTTACAGCATCGGTTGTCAGGACGGTAGGTTGTGTTTACTGGTTTCTAAGCCTAACACGTAGGTAAGTGATTTACTTACCGTTCAGACGTCGGTAAGTAAAATACGCCTTTGCCCTACATACATTTAAGTGGTCCTAAATAATATATTAGTTCATTCATTACACAGAAGGAACAAAAAAAAATAAGCAGATTTATATTTTTTTAATGAACAGAACAATATAAAAAGTAATAAATAGCATAAAATCAATTTCACCAAAATGCAAATTATATTTTAAACTGATCGAGGAGTATAAATGTCACTTTTGACATTTCGTTCATTTCGAAGAAATTCAACTTATTTTATTCGAAATTTAAATACGATCGCGCGAAAAATGGTATAAGCATCTCGAACGTTGAGGGTAATACCGTTCTCCAAACATTGCTGTCGACCGGTAAGCAACCCTTACCGTTCTTAATACTCAATATACTATATTTTGATAAAATAGTTGCGCAATGCAGTTCAAGCTGCCGTTTCAATACGATCAAAAGTTTCTATTTTTGATTGGAACATTTTTAGGTTTTCAGCATCGTAATACCTCACATTAGTACATTTCCAATTTATAATTACATTTCTAGCTTCCTAAGTATTTTATTTACCAGCCGTAGAATGTCAGATTTTATCATAACTTTAAATTGTTCAAATTTTTCATAAATTGATACTTCCTCACATGATTCCTACAAACGCATGGTTGATTTTGCTCACACAAATTTTGGATTTTCTTATTCACCTCGTGCTCACCCTACAACTTATATCTTCGAATTTTCCAAGGCCGTAGATTGTCGCCACTTCATTGAAAGAGTCTCTAACCTTATTGGCATAAAACAGTTACTTTTCATTAAGTTGGTCCATTCTATTGTATCTCCCTGAATCATTATTCACTATTTTTGCAGACACATTTCTTTTTTTTTTCACTGGACCTCACATGGGTTTCTTAGCTTCTCATGTTCAATTTGTGACACCGCATTGGTGATATTTTCAATGTATCATATCTTATTTTGGTACTGCAGGTGATTTTATCAGACCAGAACCAGTAATTGGCATCTGAATAAGTTTTTCCAAACAAACACAGGGATTGACCCATTCAAATAATTTCATGCAGCCTTGGAAGAATGTCTCCGAACAATTGTTCGACAACAGTCCACTATTGTTTGGATCAGCATATGGTGAGACTTGAACTGTCAGAAGATCCAACACGGCGTCTTCGCCTAGAACGGGACTAACATATAATTGGCGCCTTCCTTGTGCGTATCGACTGAGTTATATGATTTTGGCGGTCTGCTAATCACGTCTAAGCAATTCAATACTTTTTTATCTCTGTACTGTTTGCTGCTGTTGGTTGAAAGTGTTCTATAAGTCGAAAACCAAATCATTCAGGCTTATTAAAGGTTTATTCATACCACTTGCAAGTGGTGTCTGTTTACTTTCAATTATCCTGCAAATATAATTTCGTTCCATTTCACAAAGTATATTCCTTGCGCACGCCTATGTAAACAAGAGATAAAGACAGATAAACAGAAAAAGAAAGAAAATAAAAGGAACCGTAGCTTTATGGATACTCTATTACTGTCAACACTAATTGAGATATAGAAGAGAGTCAGATCTCTAGATAGGACACGAACCGAATTGCATTCTCTCTGAAACCATTTCTTTTCAAAGAAAGAAATGTAAAATTCCTTTTTATTGTGGTATTTCCTCAGAACCGATTTAAGGGAAAAAGTTTCAATCGTGATTAGTCGAATTTATCAACATAATATATTCAATTAGTATTCCAAATGGGTTTTTGCGATCATATCATTTTTGTCTCTATGGTGATTGTCAGATTTTTCTCTTTGGTAGTAGTTATTAGCTATTAGCATTATGCTGCCTGTGTCAGTTACTAAACTGATATTTGAAATGATGTTCACTCCGTTGTGTGTCTCGACTACTGATATCACATTTCACGGTATTACACATCACATTTTGAAGTTTATGAAGTCTTTGAATGTCCCTCATTTATTTGACAAGTTTCTATGGTTAAGTATTATAATATGCATGCTGTCTTCCAGGGGATTTTCTTTTCCTTTCAAAGTTTTATTATAGCTTCCTGTCAATATGTGATCTGTCCAATTCTTAGCCTTCGTTTTTCCTGGACAGAAGAAGAAGCTTACAAGAAGTGATAATTGGCTGGACATGATGTTAGCATTTGCATTTGTGTTCTATGGACTCGCCATTGAACACGTTTTTTATTCTTAAACAGCATTTTGATGCTATGCAGCTAGACCTTTGTTACAGGCATATCCGACGTGAAAGCACCCTTAGTGGCTGGATCTCTAGCCAATTTTCTTGTAAATCTCACATGTGAACGCTTCCAGATGGTGGTGATAATATCTCCATAAACATCAACATCATATAAAAAATAGCTAGTTAGGATGATATCGAATATTTGGTACATTGCTGTGCTACGGCAGGTGTAGATAAATATTAAGCTTTCCCTCATCGTATTCCATGCTTAGACTGCCAGATATTATCCACATACAATATAATAGTTTCAAATTAAATTCATTTTCATGTAAATCCGTATATAATTCTGTATAACAAGTCTCTCGGAGTCAACGCCAACTTATTTTTCCATACAAATATAAAAATAGAGAAATCTCTTTCCGCAACTTCATGACAGACTTACTTCACGTTAGGAAATTCGTCAAGTGTTCATTTTCGACAGAGTTCAAGTGTAGTTCAGGCCAAAGTAAAATATTTAAAGAGAAACAAGACCGACAAGGAATTAAATGTCTTCGGTGTTTAGCTTAGCTTTCACACAACTCTTTTGATTGTTAACGCCTTTTCCTTGTATAAAACACGGAAAGTGTAATTTGCGTCGTTTTAGTCGGCTGAAAGTGTGGGCACTCTGCTCAAAATTATTTATTACAGATGAAAATATTTTGATGGAATCTAGGTTACGAATATTTTTTATAAAAGTGCGAAGACAATTCCTTAAATGTTTTCATTTTAATTCACATTTATTTATAATAGGCATGATGACTGATTTTAAAAAACTGCTCCACGATGTTCTCACGTATATACTTTATCTACAATAAATGTTATTTCTGAAAGAAAAAAAGTTTTTGAAGCAAAAATTCAACTTCAAAAAACAAATTTCAAAGTATACGCCAAAACGCTAGAATAGTAATGGCGTCTGTCTATGACATATTCAATTCGTAAATACCATTTATAGGTGATCTGTGTCGATAGGTTATCTATGATCTGTGTCCTGTGGTAAAGTCGTCAAAGTCGAACCATAGACAGATTATATTTCTCTATGGGTCAAACTTCAAACACTTGACACATGAACCAAGCAAAGCCATCAAACAACAAAGTAAATTCAAAACCGATGTTCGGATCATAGATATTTGCGAAAGTACGACGTCATCTCTTCTGATTGGTGTTTGAGATAAAATGGCGGATGTTTAAATTTTAAGCTTATATTTTTACAAAAATAAATGTAATCACACATGTAAATTAAAAATAAGTGATTTCTCTAGAATCTCTGAATCTTATATAAGTGACTGTCATCATGCCTATTGCTAAGTACATCATAAAGGCAGTATATATTCACTAACTATATTTAAAAACCGAGTATATCTTTCCAGAAAATCGATGGTTAAAAATAAAATATTATAAATTTCAAATCCCCATTTATATATTGTCACTTGGCAAATATTTGCAGCCCTTTTAATTCATTTGGGACGCGAAACTGTCCAAATATAAAAGTTCTTGCGTTGACAGACTATGGCGCCCTCTAGTGACGCGCTGCGCAATGCCTCCTGGGGCTCTCTGCCTTCCTTGTTGAAGGATATACTCCAATCTTCGGAAGTAGCAATTCTTGATAAGAATAGATTGAGGTTTTTCGTAGTTAACAAGCCTGCAGAGAGGCAACATTTTTCAGGATACCGATACACTCAGGGAAAGAGTATTTTTATAACTAAATTTAATTTTCCAAAAAACTTTAATGAAAAAGGTTGACAGAAATCACATTTAAAACAGTAGTTCAATGCTCTAGGTATTTGATTTTCAATAAATATGGTTAAATATCCATTTTTGGATTGTAATTGGTATATTGTATATAAAGGTATTTATGAAATTAATATTTGGTCTGAATTTGACAATTTTCAACACAGTATGTATTTAACACGTTTTATTTTTTGAAAACTCTTTATCGAGAAAGTTAATCAGACGGTCCTGGATTCAAAAATCCAGTTCGCTCGGTATGTATAATAAAAATGCAGTTTATTGTAAACCGACAATGATACTGGTGATACCAGAACAAATTTGCTTTAACTGAAATCATCTCGTTTCTTATTGTTTGAATTTTACCGAAACAATGCCAATAAAAAGTACCTATCCTGTATTTACCATGTTCTGAAGCATCCAGTATCATATGTAGTAATATTAGTGGAATAAAAACTAGGATTTTCACACCCACAAATGGCACGTTACAAAGTTCACTTAATTTTACATTTACAAATGGCACGTTTCAAAACAAATCTCACTGAACTCTTATCACTTTTTACAGAGGTTAAACACATTGTTTTCAAAAACTATTATACTTATTATACTAGTGGTTGATTTCACTCCAATTTTTATATGTTTTTCAAATACATTGGTTGAGGATGGATGAGAAATTGGTAAGTATAACTTTTTCCTTCTTGTTGCCACATGTTGATCATAAGCATGTGGTTAGATTAGTTAGGTACTTGTCGGTTGGTCGTTTCTCAAATAGTGTCGATAATCAAAGCTAGCATAAAAAAGTAGGAAACAATGAGATGTAAAAGGGGGCTAGTTCGCTACTATCGGGAAGGTGGCGCTAGGAGTATGATTTATAAATAATTAAACGTTGGTTTATTACAGTTGTTGAGGAACTAGCAGTTTCTCAACATTAGTAATATAAGGGATTTATAGAGTTTTTAAGATGTTATACCTACAACAGTTTTGAATAATGATGAAATGGAACTGTAGAGATCTATTTCGTTTGTACAATATACCTTCCTTTTAATTAGTCGAATTTCAAATCCTGTCTGTGCTATTATAACTATTGCATGATAAAATTGAATAAACTGTTTGATTTTATTATATGCTAACGTTTGGTTGAATGTATAAATATGATATTAAAAATAATATTTGCTCTGGTTTTCAATAACAAATTATTTTATTTCATGCTGTTGATTAAATCACTTTTAATTAATTGAAAACATTAATGGTTATTTCTCTAAATATTTTGCGAATGCTGGTCCATAGGATCAAATTACACATCTGCTATTATTTTGCTGAACGTAATTACCAGTACGGTAAATATAATTTCAGTTTGTTATGAATATCGGTCATTACTCAAAAATTGATTTTGTTAGACAAACTGTTCAGGTGCATTAATTACTTTAATTTTCAGCGCATTATTTTCGCTTTAGTTTTTGCTTATTACGCAATGAATCTCATTTAATTATCCAGCTTCGGTAAAGAACAGAATATCAAAAAAACTAGCCGTACTGAAATTAACTTTTTCTTGGCGTTGCGTTGTCAGCTCTCGGATTATAAACAAAGCGTTGTCCAAACTCAGTGATATCATTGTAGTTTCTTTGCGACCCTTGATAAAGAGCAAAACTTCGCCTCTGAATACCCCAGCGTAAACTAGATTTTCTCACAAACGAGATAAAATCCCATACCGTTAACTTTTGTCTCCAGTGACGAAAATAACCCACTACTTTTCACCTTCATCCAGTAACCTGCTGTCGCAGTTTCCCTTTATTACGTTACGTCAGTTTTGTTATGTTCATTATATTTAATTTATTCATGGCAAAAGCATGTATATTTGAATTGAATTGAGATAAACTGTACGTTACCAAGCTACATTAAATTCCGTAGAACTAATATTGGAACATGAGAAGCAACTATTAAAATCACAGCTTTGAACATGAAATTAAAGAATTTTTCCGCAAATCGCTAGGAAATTTTGACATTCCTGTCAAAATTTCTTGAAGAAAAAGTCAGGACTTCCTTACTGTAAGGAAATGATATTTCCGTACAGTTGTTAGTGTTCTACATAAATGATTGAAAACACATTGCTTATAAGGAATTAATTTATATTTTGAAAACATCAAGTCATTGCTGAATACATTTTTAAGATCAATTTGTTATATTTACAGTAATTTGACAGTTAGTACAATTATTGAACATTGGAGGAACACTCTTAGAACTATGAGAAACATTTTGGACAACATGCAGGGTGGTAGGGTCATTTTGTTGAATATTTTGTACTGTGAAAATTTTATTTGCCACCTCAACCTTATTGTTAAGCGATTCATCGATATATCCTTCAGCAACGTTTGATGACTTCCATCCGCCATGCCTCTTTAAACTAGTTATGTCGGCACCAGAGTCAACCAATATTGTTGCAGAAGACCGACGAAAGCAGTGACCAGTATATTCTGTCGGATTTACCAAGTTCAAATAAGTAGCAACTATTTTGGGCATTTTTCTAAATTGATGAATTCCTACCACTTGTCTACAACCCTTTCCGCTTTGATATTTAAAGAAAAATCGGTCACTGTTCATATTTTCTGGTCTTAACGAAACATACTTTCGATAAACATTCAAGTAGATCTGATTAATTACAAATGATCTTGGTTTGTTGGTTTTCGAATCAGGTATGCTGAGTCTTCTATATCGTGTACAGTCATTCGGACTAACTCATCCATTCTACAGGCCCCAGAAATACCAAATATTACAGCCACCTAAAAAATAAATAAAGCTATAATCTAAATAGAAATTAAAACCTTGTAAATTACCTTAATCATTAAATTTTCTTTATCTGGAGCTTCCTGGATAAATTTTTCAATTTCTTCCTTCGTTAAAATCTTAGATTTCTTTGCCCTATAACCTTGAGCTTGCCGTTTCAATAAAGAACGAAGTTTTGAGTATGTAGATATATCTACATTGTGTTTAAGTGCAAGGGTTGACTTCAGCATTGAATAATTGGCCCATAATGTTGAAGATTTCATCTTTAAACAAAGGTCTAGGAAGTATGCCATTACAACATTTTCTGAGAAAGAACTCGTATTTTTACTCATGCGATAATCCATAAAACGTCTGTATGCATTTTCGTACTTTTCTCTTGATTTCTTTGGCAATAATTCTAATGAAGCAGTATTCACTACCTCAACCAGCTCTGGAGGAGTCCCAGG
The DNA here is from genome assembly GCA_910591675.1 of Galerucella calmariensis. Classification (NCBI taxonomy): domain Eukaryota; kingdom Metazoa; phylum Arthropoda; class Insecta; order Coleoptera; family Chrysomelidae; genus Galerucella; species Galerucella calmariensis. The sequence goes on from CAJUYG010000330.1 coordinate 89,206, forward strand.
AATGGAAATTTCATCATCACTTATCATTTTACTTTCGAGAACACCAGCAATTAAATTTATCAGCGTCAAGTTTGACAATTCAACCTCAATACGTTTCCATAGTAACCCAAGTAATTTTATTAGGAATTTCAAAGCACCATTTATTTGGGAATAAAATTATCGCGTTTTTTTTAAATCAATCAATATCTGTCAAATTTTAAACGATTTGCGGAAAAATAGTATGTTTACCTCGTAGGAAAAGCCACATTCCTGGACTCTGTGTTGCTAAGTCGAGGCTTGCGCCTTAGCAATCTTCACAGTCGTCCAGGAATGTTAAGCTTTTCCTACCCGGTAAACAATGTACTATTGCGAGACTAGTAGATATACTCGCATCCTGCATGTGAAGTATCTATATAAGATTTTTCCCCCTTCCCACAGAATTTTTCTAAGATTTTTAATAATTCAATTCGATACTGGACAGCTTTGACCGGTTTCTATAGCGTCATAAGCATTGTCATTTCATGAACAAAGCAAAGCTCACAGTAGACGTCGCAATACATGGTGAATCTTGAATTTAACAGTAAATTTCCGAAGTAGAACTGCTCAGATTTATAGAAAGTCTATTCAAAATATTCTCATTGGATTCTTTATTGTTCAAATCTTCTTCACCTTCCATATTCCAATTAATTAAAAATATAAAACAAGGCCAATTAGCAAACTTCTTGTAGATGCCAATTAAATCGAAAATCATAAAATTAAAATGTTTTGTTACAAACTCATAATTTGACTTTCCCTCACAAAAGAGGCTTGTAGATGCTCTTAATAATAAAATTTAATTAATCTTTATTTGAGTCTTTTGCCCAATTTTCTTTTCCTACTCTTTTACTCCATTTAGCCCTCTGCTTCTTGATATTTTCCTGGTATTAATTAGACAAAATTATATTATTCAATACTCCCCCACTTTTGAGATCCCTAATTTAAGTTCGCAGGATTCGGACTTCGTTAATTTCTCTTAAACTCTACCAGGTGCAACTTGAGTTTATTCTAATTTTGTATTGCACTAATTAACATTTATGAAATCTATAAAAAGAATCAACCCTTTTCAAAGTAGTGACATATTTCAAATGAACATGAAAGGTAACCGGGCTAAATGAATATTGATTGGTAAGAATAAGATAAAATATTTAAGTTTTATTCAAGAATATATTCCATATAACAGCGACTCTGACGATTACATAATCCAGGCGTTATACACCAAAAATCGCCTTTTTGCGATAATCGCTGGTATCTGCTTGAAACTTTGTATAAAGGTTGCAAAAAATACGTGCAATAAAATAGTACTAACCCGCAAATGCAAAACCTTGCACGACATTGTTTAAATGACAATATTGTGCTATTTTCTAGTAGAATTACTCGTTCATTCGTGAATATCTTTTTTGCTCTTGATTATAAAGGAAAAATGTAAAATACTTTTTTTTGTCTTCTAAAAACGAACAATATGAAACCAACCACGTCGAAAAATATTGATTAGATCAAAAGTTATTGATGATTAAGTTTAAATAAACATTAGTTAGATTAAACAATATTAGATTATTTTGTTAACAATGACAATATCCTGTAATTGTGCTTAATTACTGTACTCTGTCAACAAATCACGTGTGCCAAACCCGCAATCGGTAAGTTGAATAGTTAATGAGTTATAGCGTTATAAACAAATTGACGTAGCATTTTTTTGCAATAAACCTGTACCACTCTGTCACTTTCCCTGGTGTTTAATATTAACTTGTATACCGTAGACAAGAGAGAAGCTTTTTTTGTTAATCATACAGTAACATTCATTTATTATTTATAGAAATAACATCGTTTTTCTACAAATAAGAACAAAAAATTTATACTTTGTTTGACGCAAACGCATCTACTCAGGTTTCAATATTTCCTGATTTTCGACAACGGCAATAGATTTCTCTCGTCGCGAGGTATGAAATCAAAAAAAAAATCATCCAAATATCTTTATTGGATCCCAAGAAAAGTCGACTTTAAGTAGCACCGTTCAATTTGAATGGCTGCGTGAAGATTTTCAGCGAGTCGGCCGAGCGGCTCGAGCGCTTCTCCCACTCTTCGGCCGACGGCAGCAACTGATATTTTCCACGCATTCCCGAGTCTTAACAATTTTTTTTTCCGCAGATATTGTCTATTTAATCGGATGATCTTTCGCGTGATGAAAGCAATCCGTCTCCCGGTCGTGCTCGTATTTTTTTTTATCTCTATACTCGCCCAAATTGTTGAACAATTGACTGTCAACTTTGCCGGCTTATATCTCGGTTGTTTATTAACGAAAGTTGATTTTGTTTAGTGTTATTGAAAGCTCATTCAATTTCCTATCGATGTGCGTTGTCAAAAGTTACAAAATCAGGTCTCATTAACAATATATTGCATTTTACAAGTAAGGGCGTATAATTAAATAATTACCTTGGCCGTGCAAATGCAATTTTTGAAAAAATAACTACGCCGCTCGATTACACCGTACGTAATCTACCTTAGAAAAAATCAGCGTCATGCAGGGAAAGTGACAAAGTGGTACAGGTTTATTGCAAAAAAATGCTACGTCAATTTGTTTATAACGCTATAACTCATTAACTATTCAACTTACCGATTGCGGGTTTTGCACACGTGATCTGTTGACGGAGTACAGTAATTAAGCACAATTACAGGATATTGTCATTGTTAACAAAATAATCTAATATTGTTTAATCTAACTAATGTTCATTTAAACTTAATCATCAATAACTTTTGATCTAATCAATATTTTTCGACGCGGTTGGTTTCATATTGTTCGTTTTTAGAAGACAAAAAAAAAGTATTTAACATTTTTTCCTTTATAATCAAGAGCAAAAAAGATATTCACGAAATAACGAGTAATTCTACTAGAAAATAGCACAATATTGTCATTTAAACAATGTCGTGCAAGGTTTTGCATTTGCGGGTTAGTACTATTTTATTGCACGTATTTTTTGCAACCTATATACAAAGTTTCAAGCTGATACCAGCGATTATCGCGCTAAACTCTAAATCACCTGGACTATACAGCTTTTTGGGTCATGCTATTTACAAAATGTATGCATACAGATTCATTCATTCTTGATTTTGGATAGTATACGTCCGATGATCCAATTATGGCCTGGAGAGAAGGAGGACATCGGTATAATGGAAATTTGATGGCGCTAACCACTTCTCCTCACTGGAGGATTAGTTTGTGTGTAAAAGTCCGCACTGAGCTTCTGGTCATGATTCAGCAAACAATGACGGCTGTAGGATATCGCGATATGAGCCTCTAGTCGTACCATTTGCTGGTGCCATAGGCGCAAGATTTTTTTTATTGATGATAGTGCTTGTCCTTATTGAGCAGGACTTGTGAACGACCAGGTAGAACATCATGGGTTCACCAGGATGGAGAGAGAGAGATATGAATTGTATTAAGCATGTTTGGGCTGAAATGCCTAGGCAGTTGAACAACCTCCACAAATATTACAATTAGTTAACGGATTACCATATGGGCAGGCATTCCACAGCAGTTCATCAATAATTTAATAGATAGTCTCCTAAATCAAGTAACAGTATTAAGGCGACCTCGAGGTGAACTTACAAGGTATTATTATGAAGAAACTTTGCATAATTTCATTTTACGTATTTTGGTGCTTTTTCTTTCAAACACCCATGTTGCCATTGAATATTTGTTTTTTGGAGAGCTTTTGTTATTCTTTGAATTAACTTTTATTTCACGAAAATACCGTTTTCTCTTCCAAACACTTACAAAGAAAATTCGAAAATGTTAAGCAGTGTATTCCAGGTCTCTCTCGCGTTTGATGACCCCCAATTGGCGGTTAATTGATTTACGTTCAAAATTTGTACATTTTGATTCACAGTGGCGGTGCCTAAGGCGAACCCCTCCCTCCTCGGTACGCCTCTGATCTTAAGAAGGGATAATTAATTTCAAACCAAGGATGATTCTATTTATGTTCTCGAGATGCGCTCATTATTTTCTTTCAGACTTTTGAGAACACCTACAAAAGTTCCAAAAAAATAAGGCAGAAGAATATATACAAAACAGGAATCGTCCATTAAGTCTAAATTCGCAGTAACGAACAACTGAAAAGTTTTCTCGAAGAACTAAGTTTTCGTTCTTGACTTCATAACAAACTAATTGAAGCCGAAAAAAAAATACTTATTAGCAAACTTATCATCTCCCGACGACTTTGAATATTATTTTTCCTTAATTTTTATCCACTTTGAAATAAAATATCTCGCTTGAGTTCTGGGCCGTCTTCATCATTATTCAAAACAAAATGAAGACTTCGTTGAATTAGGCATTCGGACAAATTTTCCAAATAATACCTCAGTTTGAACTTACATAACATATCCAACAGTTATAACCTTCAATAAATTCAATCACCTGAGTCTTGTTTCTAGCATGCTGCGACTATTTTTCACAAAATAAAAGTTTCCATCACGTTCCATACCAAATACAAGTATGATTTTTGCCTTGATCAATAACCAAATCAATTGAGACAATGGGGAAGACCACTAAGAGGCAAAGTATTGATCGGGCGAAATTCTTCAACTTATGTGCTTATAAGTGCTTAATTTTAACAAAATCAAAGTTCTTCCGCTTTTGAGAGAAATATGTATTTACTGAATTACAAATGACCTATAACTCCAAAAACTTCTTTCACAACTTTTTACTGTTTGATATTTATCAAGACCTTTTGAATCCACCCCTGCGTCAAAATGTTGAAAGATATAAAGTGCTGTTCCGGTGTATTTTGAGTAATTGAGAAAATTTCTAATTAAACTTTTATTAAACTCCATTTTATGATATCAAAAACTTTGAAAGCTGGGACCAGTCGAATCCGGATTGGAGCCTTTCTAGTACCTGAAAATCGTAATGAATCCAGGTAAATGGCTTCCTCGCTTACTTGGGATTTATTTTAACGCCAATAAAATTGTTCGAGTCGCGTTGGATGGTGAATCTATTCACCTCAAGAATGCTGATTTTAAGTTTTAGGTCTTCACAAATAGTTTGTGGATATTACCATTGAATATAATATGACAACATCAAGATTTGAAACAATTATTATTGATGTTCATGAGCAAAAAAAATTATATACAAAATAGTAATAATTATGATTGTTTTAAGTATATCCACATTCACTCCTCCCAAATTTGCATTCACTTAACAAATATTTCCTTTTGTTCATTCATTTAATGTACATCCTTGCGTGCGAATTCTTAAATACCTCTATGTGTTTCACGACATAAACCAGCACGAGACAGACTGAAAAATTTCTCTCCATACAATAAATTTGGAATTCTTATTTCGCAAATCTCCTTCCGGCATTTCTTATTTATGATGTCATTTTTTTCTGTTACAGGTTGTGCTTTCGTGAAATACAGCTCACATCAAGAAGCACAGGCGGCCATTAATAGCTTGCACGGCAGTCAAACTATGCCAGTAAGTCTGAATTTTTACTATATTTTACTTCGCATTTATTTTAGTAATGAAAATATATTATCCTGAAAGAAAAATGTTGATGGCAAATGTTTATAATAACTCCAAATTTGCTAGTATATACCTGAATATAAATAAAATGTAGTTGAATCCCCATTCGACACACTAAAACTAAATGCTATATTTTGCTTGGACGTATGAAACTTTTTCAGCATCTGATATTTACTGTGCCCGTATTGATAGTGCAAATCATGTCTCCATATAGATAGTTGACATCTGACATTTTTCAATATCTGATCTCCACTCTCCCCGTATTGATAGTTGACATCTATGAAATTAATGTTCCCAAATTATTGATCATTAATATTATCTATGAAATGAATACTACAATATTCGAAGATATTACCAATCACTCAAATAAAATAATTAGCATTGAGATTATAAAAATTGAGGTTATTTTATGTTTCTGGAGTTATAGTTGGTAAAATTCTTATGATATTGCAATTCTTAATTTCCCGTATATGGTATGACAGTTCTTCGAATATGTTCAATTTTCGAAGAAGAGCCTATATAATTGAAACTATAAAAATACTCTCTTCTATTTATCTTCCCAAACTCATGAATGTTTCCGTTATAAAAATAAAGTAAACGTGAAATAAATATTTCAATGAAATATAAAGGGATATGTACACTTCCAACAGTTACAATCCAGTAATGGGGTTTTATCGATTTCGAACAGACTTTCAAGGAAAATGCGATTTTTCGAAAATTTCCACAAAATTGAATTTTCCCTTCTATAATCTGATGAGGGCTCGAAAGCTTTAGTCCAGAAGCATGGATGTAATTAAGGGTACCTTAAAAGACTGAATTGGCACCGGTTTCACAACTTTGAGCAAAAGCTTGACCCTGTGAAATGTGTGGTAGTTTACAGATAAAATGTATCACATTCTAATCACTTTTTATTTACAAAATAATCGACTGCTTCTCACATTAATTGGCGAATACTTCCAGGCTTGATCCTCTACATACAGGATTATTAATTAGTCTGATGAAGCTAAATTGTCTTGTTACCAGTTATATTTTCTTTGTGCCTCTATAAAATACCAAACCATAAAGGATAAGAGTAACCTACCTTTACATAATTATGAAACTAGGAACAAACACAACTATATTGTTCCGAGAATGATGAAATCTTTTTCATTCCTAGCCTCGAAAATCTATAATTGTATCCCTGACAGTATCAAACTCATAAATAATCCCAAGCTATTCAGAAAGAAATTAAAAGCATTTCTTTTGAAACAGGCGAGATATTTCTGTCATATTGCATTGATGGTGTGATTATACATACCACGGACAACCATGATACATACGATTATCAAAAAATAAAGAAAAAACGTATGGTCACATTAACCAAAGTTTTGAAATTTTAGGATTTCATTTTAAAATTTCAATTTATTATTCTTATTGTAATTTTATCTATGCATCTTTTAAATAATTATCTTTTAAATTTCAACTCTAATTCTAATCATAATGCTATCAGGGTTGTAATAACATGTCTAACATTATTAAATTAAGTACTGTTGTTTTTATTTATATGTATTTTGCCAAAACAGGTGTATGTACACCTATCGGAGACCTTCGAGTTGTTTATTCACTAACCATAACAAATGTGTAATTACTTATATATTTTGTGAATAAATTATTATTATTATTATTATTATAGAATATATCAAAAAATGTCATAAAAATTGTGTGCACCCTTCATACTACAAAATTAGTTAAAATGTTACTGGATGTTTCTAAACTCGGTGCCAGGTGCATCAAAATTCAGAATTAAATTCTGTGAGGTGATTTTTCTAATTTTTTGTAATGTGTTAACTCAAATTACTTGGAATATACGAACATTTCGCTCACCAATCAGCAATTGCTCCTCTGGGTGCTCAAATATTTGGCATTCAGTGCATCAAGTACTATGGCAGATATCCTATCTCCCACTCACTATTAATTCTATTGTATTTCAGTACAGTTTAAGCTCTTATCAATACAACGGCAATTTCAAAAAATGTGATTATTAATTGAATCATAAATAGCAGCAAACGGCGTGGAAAAATTTTTCAAAATCATACAACATGCCAATTGGTAGCTGTTTATATTTGGGGAATTTTCAACGCTGGCCAACTTTTTTCCACTAACTCTTGCTTCTTCCTCGCCTCTTCACTTGATTTTTCTATTTGCTCCTTCAAATAATCAATCAAAGATATTCAGAAATCTCTTAATTGATTCGTACTGGTAATAGACCCAACATTTTTGTAAGCTGGTCCATTAGCCCATTTGTTTCTCCTAATTATTTAAATCATGTTCATGCACGTAATGTTGGCAACCATTCATCTCCACCCATTCCTATCCGCTGTGTTGGCAATGCAGAAGTTCTCGAAAGTTTATTCGAGGTTAAAGGTAGAATAAACAGCTGGCTGGCCCGGTCATAATGACTGAATACACATAATCTGCATAATACTAGTTACGTTTCTATCAAGGAGTCTCCTGGTTAGGAAACTACTAACTTCAGTGGGAGTTTACGAGGGTTGATAGGAAAATACTGAAATATCATAAAACTTATGTAGAATTTCACTTGGAAACTCGTCTTGAGTGTTTTTTTAGATGTGAAGTAGATTATGATAGTGACAGTTATATGCAACTTGATAAAATTGAAAATTTCAATTACTCAATTGTGATGAACGTGATAAAAACCAATTGGTGTGAAACGATTTGTTTTTGATATAATTTTCATGCGCCTGTTCTAAAAAAAAGGATAAGCAGTCATGGGACCTGCCAACCGGAGTAAAAACACAAATTAATAAATCCCTGTTTGAAATCATTACGCCTGTGATGAATGAAATTTTCTATGAACTAGTTAACGACATTTGACAATTCCATCCCATGTCTTAGGTAGGAATCTAAACATTTTGGTGTACCTACGCCTATAATGGAAGGAAAACATTCAGATACTATGGTACGCCACTGGAATGGGAAGTATTTTATAAGACAAACAATAAGTTGTCAAAGTTTTATGGCAGCGCATAAAATGGAAACCAAAATAAATAAAACATGGATATCTTGTAAGAATACATCAATCAATGTTCCAAAGTGCACAGTTACTTGTTGCCCCCAGTAAACTTCTGGGTAGGGATGAATAAATTTGTTATTTTCATCCCTAATGAGATGAGCCAATCGTTCCTCTCTCCACAATTACACAAAGGCATCTTGTTTTCCAGCATTTGTTCGCAATAGTTTCCATAAATCACCCGTAGTGTCTAATTTGCAATCAGCAGATCACGGGATCTGCATAGAATAACATCCCGTAATATTCTATTCTGTCTTTCATCAATATACACTCCTGTTGTTATGGTAGTTGCTTCAATTAACTGCTACAGTATCATGATAAATTATCACTTGATTGTAAGATATTGATGTACTTGATGTGGAGAGACACACGTACAAATTAAAAGAAATTGCGAGTAAAGTGAATTGCTTGAAATATTGAGCTCGATGCTCGCCATCAACAAATTTAATTTAAATGTTTTTGTGGAGAATCCAAACTGGCTTCAACATATCCTTGAATTGCGATTTTATTGCCATTAGAAAGCATTTAACGATAAAAAAATGTTATGACGAAATGATAAAACTTTGGTGTTGACGGTCGAAAAATACTTGCCTCCAGAAATAGTCGATTTTTATTAGGAAATTAGTAATTCATTGCAGAGGCCGACAAAAAAATGTTTGTCTCGCCAGATTGCTGAGTGCGTCAATATAATAATATAATAACTATTTCATGGCACTGGAACTATGAAAATATATGAGACATCTAGCATAACTATCTCACAAGATATAAAACTCAATTATAATGAAGTTTTCGTTTGTTAACACACCGAACGATACACTGGCTAAGTTGGAATCCAAAATTAAAACTCCCCACGCAGACTTCCAGATAATTTGTGGCTATTGTTTTTTAAATGTACGATGTCCATTATTCCAACATTTTTATTCGCCGTTCCCGACGTAAAAGGGCCTGCGGGGCTTAGAGAGCAATTTTATTAGCAAGGGTGGTTAATATACGGCCTAATTTTCAGTTTAGGAGCGCGTCATTACCGGAAACCTCATCTACCGGCTTCTGCATGGGCGTAGAATTATTTATCATAAATAATTTCTCCCGAAAACAAAGTGTCCAATTTACTAAAAATTTATTGGTAAATGTCTTTAGTGACAAATAAGGAGGATCCTATTATATGGACATCTATTGATAACATGCTTGGAGCGAAGCGACAGGGGGTAGTTTTCGTAAGATCTGACCATAACGTTACGTTACGTTACGTTGCTGCGTTATGTGCCTTGGAGCCTATCTCTATCGTTTAAGAAACAGCGATTCATATACTTCGGCCGGGAATCGAACCCAGGCCGCCCGCGTGGAAGGCGAGCATTCTACCACTGAACCACCGATGCTACATTAAAATTCTATGCAAAGCTGGTATTTGCAGTGCTGGTGATATACATGAATTTATTTGGATAAATGTTTTACTATTATTTCCATAATCTTTTGCAAGATTGATTTTTTTTAGAACTTCGGTTATTAATCGATTGTTGATGGAGGATGGATAATAATCGATTATTAATCGATTGTTAATAATCAATTGCTGATAATCGATTATTAATCGACTGTTGGTAATCGATTATTAATCGATTGTTGATAATCGACTATTTAATCTATTGTTCATAGTTGATCGTTGATCGATCAAAAATCATCGATTATTAATTAATTGATGATAATTGATAATAATCGATTTTTGATCGATTATAAATAATCGATTATATATGGATTGTTAAATGAAGATCCATCCAGAGTAAATAAATTCTTATATTAATATATGTGTATTTATTTATTGATTTAAAAAAAATTGATTATTGCTTAAAAGGAACTAAAGTTCTTACCGTGTGTCCCGTGACACGTTCTTCGATTTTTAATTGAAATATCACGATGAAAAATCAATAATTATACTTGTATTTTAAAGTAGTTGTCGTGATGTAAGCATATCCTTAGATAATTCTCAATTTTTGAATACTCATTGAATTCGTAAATACGACAAAATTCCAGAGCGAAAACACTCGATTCTGGAGAGGTCAATTCTAAGCAAGTTTGAAATTGCATTCGTGTCTTAAGCGTACTCGAAAACCTTCACAAGGTCGCGAAAGCATCGCAGACAGTCTTTGACAATCCGGATTGTCAAAGACTGTCTGTGATGCTTGTGAGAACAGACCTATAGAGTCATGAGCAGAACAAGGAGATACAATAGGTTTTTTTTTCAATTTTCATCTGTCAACAATCAACAGAAATATGTTCAAAATTCTCCACCCAACTAATTCAGCGAAACTACTAAAATAAGCAATTCTAATTTTTAATTGTTTACTCTGAATCTCCAAGCTCCCTCCAATTTCCCCGCTACCAGCTCCTTAATATTATTTTATGTCATGCAATAAATTACAAATTTTTCTATCTCACAAATACATATTCTCGCATCTTCGCCCCTCCTTATATTTTTCGTAAACAATCTAAAAAGTGATTTATATATTTCATCGAAAAACCTTGTACGGCTTGGCTAGGTAGCTTGAAAAAGTAACGAAGATTTAAACACCGTCCTTTCCATTGCAGTGTCAACAATCTGTCTGACAAGAACATGTATGCTTTTTCCTTAAGTAAAGGTGAAAGAAAGAACAACAAGGGCCGGAGATATATGGTAGGGTGGAGAAATTGTTATTTCTTTTTTAATTTTTGGGGTAAGCCGAGTTTTACCTGAAGGTATTTACGTGGGATATTACTTTTTGAGGACCAAATATATTTGAGATGAGAAAAATTTTGGATGCAACAGTTTCCTTTTTCGTATTATAATTTATTTCGAAGATAAAAAAAGGATGAATACACAGCGACAAGTTTGGAATAATTGTGTATCAAAAAACTTTGTGCAAAATACAAAGGCGCCCCTTTACTTTTCACATGAAGGATATACCAACTTAAGGGGAATCTATCGACAGCGATTTGACAAAATATCGAAGTATTTTTGGCAAAGAATTTTGAGGTAATGGATGTATTGAAAATTTAGAAAAAAATATATCATGTAGATTAATGTTGAACTTAGAGTTCTCATCGAATAAAAACTTTGAAATGCTAACCAAATTTTGTTGAAAAAAATACGAGTCATGAGGTAATTACACATATCAAGCAAAGTTTGAGCCCTTGTAAGGAATTAAATATGGATTAAATGGAAAAACTAATTGATAAGAAGTCTAATTTGAAGCTTTATGAATACTATATAAAAATCTCAGAATCCTCAAATTACTTATGACCGTACAATTCCTTATTGAAATTCGGTAGCTACCACTAAAATATCGGATAAAAATCCATCTCTCGCTTTTCTATCCTTCTATGACTGACATTGTCTCTCTGCTTCGGTAGTCGCGTGCCGTTCCATTGTTAATACAACGCTCGCCGGTCTCGGCGGTCTCCCAGTTCAGTACTGACGAAGCTTATAGAGTAGTACGTGAACCAAAATCCGCTTGGACGGCTTGGCTACCTACATGTTGCGGAGCTTTCATATTTCTAATAAAATTTTCGTTATGTGAACTTAAACGTGAGGACGTAGGGAAACAAAAAAATAAACAAAGCATAATTGTGCAAGGTCGAATTTGGTACATGCCCCTTAAGGATTAGTGATATAGTTTTCTGCAGCTTTTATTGTTTTCAAATAGTTCATCCAGAAGGCTTGTACTTTAACCCTTTCGCTGCGGATGGCGCATAAATGCGTCATTTCATTTTCGTGTCACCTCTGCGGATAACGCATTTTTGCGAAAGGTCTTGCCGTTTCGCTGCTGTGGGCGCATATTTGTGTGTAACGAATTTCAGTTATTTATTTACTAGTTTTGACGTGTTTGAGCTAGTCAGTGGCCAGTAGTGAATCAGTGGGCGAGTCGTTTGTACGTTTAGTAATAATAAAGTAATATTATTGAAGTAAAACGTAGTTATTGTGGGCGAATTGTACCAGTACAGTGATTATTGCATAAAAGGTAATTATTTTGGTTAGATAGAACTGGAATAGTTATAATATTTATTCATTTTTTCAGTAATAACTATGTCAAATATACCCCTGCCGCCTAAAAGAGGGGCATATTATACCACTGCCGAATTAGAGGAAATCCTGACACAAAGTGATTCTGAAGATTGATAATTTTATTTATTTATCTTTTATTTTATTGTTTGATATTAAATTAACCATAAAATACCAAAATTAATTTAGTTGTAATGATTAATAAATAAATAATAGCTTAAATGACAAATTTTGACGCTTCACTGCGGATGACGTCTATTAGCGCAGCACTGAGGGAATCAAAGCCGGTTCGATCTCGCCGCAGCGAAAAGGTTAAATGTCAACTGAAAATGGATTTCCAAAAAATGCTACTCAAAATTTTGCTTAAAAATCCGGTACCTAGTTAGTGGGTATCTACTTGTTATAAATCTGTCGGGGTTGGTAAATTTCGCACTGCGGTCAGTTTGCAGCCATGTATACCCAAAATGTTTCTTTTTCATAGGTGAATTGTACACAAATGACCCTTAAGATGGTCTAGGTGAATGACATACAACTTTCTACCGAATCCACGTCCTGGGTTTTCTTTTTTTTTAGGTTTCTATTTCTTATTTTCTGATATTTGTATGGACTAAGGATGCAATTTGACCGCTGTGCCTGTGCGGAATTTACCTACGCCCAAATTGCTATACGCCTATTGCCTACATTTTGTGTATAAATATTAACAAAACTGAATTTCATGCTATGTTTGAAAATTACTTTCAATATTACTTGTATATGCATTTGTTTTCAAGTACATATGAATATTTGCATGCAATAATAGCATTTAAAATAGAACACTAAAGTATTTTGTGTTGTTTTGTCGAGGTCCACTTTATTTTGAAATCAAACAAAATTAAATATATAGAATTCCAATCTAGCAAAATGTTTTTGATTTAATGTTTTGCATTCTTCATTTTCGCAATGAAATCACTAAATTGTTATTTTTCCCATGTTTGTTGTTTTATACAATTTTTTTAATTAAGGATTATTCACTTTATATTAGTTTGTTATTTTTGTTATTCCAGGATATTCAAAATCACTAAAATATATATTATTTCAATTCCCTGCTTGTTCAAACCATTACATTAAAATGATGTATTTGAGATTAAAATGAATAAATTGAACTATATTTGATAAAATATTCATTATACAGGGTGCCACAAAACCTGCAAATCGCAAACTGCAGATACTGAAAGTGATATTATCTAATTTACCTTCATCCAAAAGTTCTCTTAAGGGAGCTAGCGCCCTTCGAAGATGACGTTGTTATTGAGGCTCTTATAAAATCCAATCAGGACATTTATGCCCAATATATGCTGGTGCTTTCTTTGTATATTTCACGGTGTTCCTCAAACATTCATCAATTTTTGTACTCCAGTTGTAAATACTCTTCATATTTCAAATCATACAGTATCTGCTTGATAAATGGTATTTAAAATGGCTCTCAAACCATTGCATAAAAATTTGCTGGAATCCTTGACAAATATTTAGACAGGAATTTTCGAAGTAGCTATCATAGCTTCTAAATATGCGCATGGAGTGACGTGGCGTGCCTCGATAATTTATTTGAATCTCAATAAAAGTCTTCGAATCTGAAGTGAATTGCAAAAACCGCTCAAACAAACTTCCAGCCACCGTAAATCTATTTCAGTGGCGCCGCAAGATGAATTCGAGGTAGTTATCTTTACTTAACTCACTGAGACCTGAAAGATCCACTTCCATTTCTACTCCTGTGGAAAGTCTCTTAGACTGGTAGCTGCTTTAGTCCTATTTCCAAGAGAAATTTAAGGATATATGCAGGCCTCAACTTACTCAGGTGTTGTGTCCAAGGATTTTGAATTGCTGTGCAATCTGCATAGAGTCTTCTTCCATGCCACAGAATCTACATTCTTCTTCCCCCAGTATTTCAATCTTTTTGAGATGTCCGTTCATTTGGAAATGTCATGCTAGGATCCCTGTTGAAACTTTTAGTGCAATTCCACTTTGACTTGCATTAGATCTCAACGGATTGTGGCAACCCCGCAGAATCTTCAATTTTCCAAGCCCTACTGAATATTTCCAATAGTCAGATCTTCTCTTTTTTCCAGCTTTGCTTATTTCTTTCGATATTACATTGGAGCTGAACGAATAATACTTTTCACCTTGCTCAACTTATCATTATATTCCCATTTTTGTCATTCTTTCTTTGTTCAATCTTTCTACGTGTCCCAACCACCTTAACCTGTAAGTTTTTATTCTCGATGTTATCTTTGCTTTTCCATATAACATGTCTATTTCTTCATTCGTTCTCCTTCTCCAACCTTCAGGTGTTTTTATTCCACCGAAGATTGCTCTCAGAATTTTACGCTCCCAGCGCTCCAGCTTTTCTTCCTTTTTTTTGTTAGAATCCATGTTTCACTTTCGTATGTTACAGTTACCAGTTACAAGCTTACCTAGTTTAAATGGAAAGAAATATTTCGGCAAGACTGTAATCCATCCATAAGATGGTGAATAAGTACCTCATAATATATTCAACGCAAACTGTCGATAGATAATAAGTGGACGTCTGAAAAACAGGAAAAAGGATTTTGTAGAAGATTTCGGTGTGATAAAGGATGTTTTCCGATAAAATATATTTTAACCCATTTCTTTCACCTCATGTTTTCTTTCCAATACTTCAATTCTACCATTTGATAATATGCAAGAATTACGAGAAAAATTCGCGTAAAGATGATATTGTATGACACTTCGTATAATCGTATCAATTTCACCACAATCAAATTACTCCTAGTTTATTTTTTATGAACTGAGTAAGTTCTTTGGATACGCCACTGAATCCGTATAGCAATGCTGTTTAAACGGTTTTGCTTTTCAAGCCTTTTGACTAGTGAATTTTGCGACAATTCTACCGCTCGCCACGTTAATTATTAATGGTATTGTAGTTGATGATGGCGACAAACGTTTTGCTTTTGTTCGAGCACTTGAAGGTGTTTAAGACTTCACACTTGAATCTTCAGCTTTTTTGTCTAAATTAAAGAGGAGTTAATCATTATAATCTGGAAGTGGAGAGATTCTTCTTATGTTTAATAAGACGCGCGAAAATTGGGGAACATCTGAATTATTAACAAAATCAGGTGGAAATGAAGCTTTGAACTTGCCTCAATCCCGATATGAAATTCCATGTTCGATTGATCCAGTAGATATAAACTGAAGCTTAAACGAAAAATCCACTATCGGTAATACTTTTCTGGTATGTAACGATGACAGACTACTTATCCTCCACCCTTTCAACCAGAACAATACATTTAATGTGTTTTGTTTTGGCTTTTAAAGGATTCGAACATGGAGAAAGTAAACAATGAACTAGTCTATCCAATTTGGAGAGACTTAATATGGAAACAAACACAAACAGCTGCTCATACATATAGCGAAACGCATAAAATTCAATTGGAATAAAATCGAAAGGATAAACGTAATAAATAATAATTATTGCTTATATTTAATTAATCATTCTAAAATTCATTCACATACAGTGTGGAAACCACTTATGGAATAAAATTATTTATGTCATTATTTTAAAAAATTATAAAAAATTGAGTTGTGCGTTATGTAAACATAAATTTAAATGTACAGGGTGATTCACGCAAGTATGCCATAGTCGGTGTTGTTTTTTTTTTGAAACACCCTGTATATTTGCATAATTTGAAATCCTTTTAATAAATCGATTCCAACAAACTAAATAATGTATGGTCAATTATGAATTATACAGGGTGAAATTTTAAAATTAATAATTTATTACACTTGAAATATTGGTACTTTTTTAAATTAGCTAAATATGGAATTATCAAAAATCTAAATTAATTATTAGACGTATTTGTATATTAAACAAAACCTGCTACGCTCATGAATTTTATCATAAATACCTAAAAATTGCCTAAGAACGCCAATAAATTAGACAAAATCGGTAAATAATGTGGATTGTTTTCTATTCTGTCAGTTGTTGATGTGTTGACAGTTTATACTGAAAAAGTAAAATCTTTGTCAAACACTCTTTCCTTGTCGACATAACAATGAAATATTTAACTGACACTCACCGAATTGAGATTTTAATGATGATCGGGTACGGGGATAACTGCAGAAGTCAAGTTGAAGTGGCAAACTTATTTTATCATAGGTAGCCTGAATTGCCTAATATTTCACAAAGTACTTTGTCTAAAATTCATGCACAATTCAGAGAACTTGGACATGTCAAACCATTGAAAAGAAAACCACACTTCGTTGAAGATGATGTGAAAGTGGATATTTTGTTAAGTGTCGAAGAGAATCCAACTTCAAGTACACGTCAAATTGCCCGTGAAAATAATGTTGGTCATACAACTGTTCTTAGATGTCTCCATAAAGAAAAACTTCATCCCTACAAATTAACTTTTGTGCAGGAGTTAACAAAAGAATATCCAGATCGTAGAATGGATTTCTGCTAAAGATTGATGAATAAGCTGAACAGAAATGAGATAGCTCTTGGTATCATTATTTTTTCTGACGAATCAAAATTCACATTGAATGGAGAGGTAAACCGACAGAACTGTAGATATTGGTCAGCAGAGACTCCTAATTGAATGCGTGAGACATAGTCAGTACCCTCATAAGGTGAACGTTTGGGCCAGTATCATAGGCGACAGCTGAAAAATATTTAAATATGCTTAGAAATGAAGTTATTCCTGCGTTGGCAAACTCATATCCCAGCGCAATAGATCCTAGCGTACCGAATGAAAATGTTTGTTTCCAGCAAGACGGGGCAAAACCCCATTATGCTTTAATGGTAAGAACTTATTTAGATAAAATCTTCCCCAATAAATGGATTGGACAAAGAGGTACTATTGAGTGGCCAGCTAGATCGCCAGACCTTACGCCGTTAGATTTTTTTCTGTGGGGATATCTCAAGAACAAAGTATATGCAACACAACCAACTAGCATTGTAGACCTCAAAGACAGGATAACTACAGAAATACGGAATATTTCACCTCAAACTTTAAACAAAGTTAAGGAGGAGCTCTTTAGGAGACTGTGCTATTGCCAACAACTAGGTGGAGAACATTTTGAGCATTCATTTCAATGTATTAAAATCAAATACATCAGGTATTTTATGTACGTGTTGAATAACTGTAAAAATAAAAATTTCACCCTGTATAATTCATAATTGACCATACATTATTTAGTTTGTTGGAATCGGTTTATTAAGAGGATTTCAAAAATATGCAAATATATAGGGTGTTTCATTAGAAAAAAACAACACCGAATATGGCATACTTGCGTGAATCACTCTGTACATTCAAATTTATATTCACATAACGCACAACTCGATTCAAAAGTTGACGTGTTTCGGCATTTTTTATAATTTTCTGAAATAATGACATAAAGAATTTTATTCCATAAGTGGTTTCCACACTGTATATAAAACCTATGCTTCCATTCAGTTTGTTACCTTTTACTATACTTTATTTTTTATTTCAAATAACAAGAAGTTGCAATCGGTTCACTTAATACTCACACAAATAATCTAGATCTTTATATTTCTTTCATGTTTCAGATATTTTCTTCTAATGTAAGTATTAGACGTTCAATGTTAAATGTGTCTATTCGTATAAAAATATGTCAGTGAAAATAGATATTGTGGTATCAATGGTTTAGCATATTTTTTATAGTTATGCTTTATACGTGTGTTTTGTTTTTTTTTTAACAGGATCTACAGATTTTGCATTGTAGATGTTCTTTATTTTTACAAAAAGACCAAATTTGAAAGTTTCTGCTCTTCTACACGACAATAATAAAAATATTTAACGAAGACTTTTCCGTTTCAAAGTCTGGGAAAAACAGATATATTCAGGCTTTCAAGAATCTCATTTTCCAGAACTCAACAATATTTCCTTTCATCTTTTTTCTAATAAATACAAATGAAATCTCTTGATATTGAATTGACGCTTGTTTTTTACTCAAACCAGCTCCGGACCTATTTTCCTATCAACGAAATTAATGAAAAAATATTCATCAAGCGGTGAATTGGTTGATATGTTAGTTAATATAAAAGATACGCGAATCCAAAATTAACAGCTTCCGGCAATCTTTCACTCAATTTTTAAAATATACACTGTACTTAATTTAATAGAAGCATAAAAGTCAATAAAGAGAAAAAAGAGGACCCGTCGTGTCGATCGCTTTTGGTGGACTTGATAGTCCACAACACTCTTCTGTTTTATGGGATTGTGGTCGAACTAAAATGTGGCTCAAAGTTTGTGGTATTATTTAGGCTGTAAGGGAAGATTCAGTTGGAAAAGGTATAGTGTAAGATGGTGAATGTGTTCCTGGCCTTGAAGATAATTTTCCTGCACTTCTTTGAATTAATTTTTGGTTCGGTTAGGAGTATTGAAATTTCTTGCTTTTGAATAACAATTCCAACTTCGGAAATAACAACAAGAAGCTGGAGGTGGATTGAGAATATTGATGAAGAAGTGGGATCCATACGCAATTGTCGCTGCGAACATGTTTGAAGATGTTTAAAACCCACCGCTCTTGGAATTTTGAAGAGCGCAGTTCAGTTTTGATTGACTTTCAGTTTTTCAAGCTAGCCTTTCATTATCTTATTAAAATTCAAGAGCTCTTTCCGAGAGCAGTACTTGTTTGGAAGTGCTGCTGGAGCTTGAGAAGTAGTTTACTATCTGGGCGACTTGGAACTGCGAACTGAGAGTTCTTCGTCAACCTGATACGTTCACTGCGGGTAGAGCTGCCTTAAGAAGAGTGTGGAATTGATGCGACGGGCGAATGAAACTTGGATATTGTAGGGGAATATGTAGGAGTGCTGGAGTCTCTTTGATTTTGTTTTAGGGGAAGGTTGGTTCTGCTAGGTTCGGCTAGAGGGTAATTTTTATTCGTTTTTGGTCACAATATCATTAAAATATGAAGAAAATCTATGAATTCATACAAAAGTTACAAGTGTAGCATTTCAAATTCAGTTTGGTCGTCAAATATTCTCCAAAAGAAGTCAACGAGAACAATTTCATTACACACAATTCAAATTCATGCACAAGAACTTTTTTACCCAAGATAAATATTTGTTTGCAAAGGAAAGTAATATTTTGTGAAATGGGCTCAATATTTGGATAAATTGGCTATGCATGCCTACGAGAGACTGTGATATCAAAGCATGAATTGTCCGGAATGCGTGTATTAATATTGTGTCGTTTTTAAAGTTCAATAGCTACAATTTATTCAGAACTTCTAATTATATATCTCAATACACCGAACACTGATGTGTGTTGTGTCTGGAATATGCGATATCCCTTTGGATGGAAAATTGATGAATTCATCACTAAATTTTAAGGAGATGGGATGGGATATTCCGATTGTAATCTAAACATGAAATAGGACAGAACATGCAATCATGAAATTTCAATATAGGCAGTATTTCAAGCCAAAGAAATGGACTAGTGAGAGGGGTAAAATGAACTCTGGGGATTGACAAACTCCACAGTTAAATAATAAAAGGGAGCTTGAGAAGGGTTGCCGTCAGAGTGAATATAAAACATAAAAACTCGGGGTTTCAAGTTAAATATTTTTGTATGAAATGTGAAGGAATTGAGAAAAATGAAACTACTACTAACGAAGGAAAATTGAAAAATATGTTTTCAGATCTATCGCAGGTGAAAAAGAAGAAATTGTTCGACGGAGATTAAATATCTGCATCGAGCAGTATCTTCAGGCTATTTTACTAGGACAATGTAATTTATTTCCGCTGTTTTTTTAAATAATTAATTTTTTGTTATTGAAACAATGATACCAAGTTTGTCGAAATCCTATTTTCATGTATACTACCTATTTTTTCATATCATCGCTTAGAAAATAAATATTGAGATGCGGTTTTTACCATTTTTCCCCATAATTTCATCCTCTTCCAAGTATATGATTGAAATTTGTCAAAATCCATGAATCGGAACAAAACTTATAACTGATTCATTGAATCTGCTTTCCCGCTAACCTCCACCAGTTATTTTACAAGATAGAGGAATAAGCACAGTATAGGAACGAACCAGTATGTTATATCGTGACGTTACACTGCCGAGCTCTCTGTGACCTACAACGTCGTTCGGATGAGTATCTCATCCGGCGGCCAGTGCTATGCTGCGATCCAACCAAAGTACCAGTGGTGAATTTGCGAATGAAATTATTCATTACAGCTTATATTTATACGGCATTTTGGTATTATTTTTATAGTTTATAAGCATTTTTTTGCAATGGATACCATTAAAAAGAAGAAAACGGGTAGTGTGTGTGTAGTTCGTGGATGTAACAATAAATATTATAATTGTGATGAAAAATTCAACCGTTTTTCAAAGGAATCAGAAGAGTACTCATCAGTGTACTGTTCTACAATATTTAAGAAAAAACACTTAACACGTTCAAGTGATTTTAAAACTTATGCCACCTACGCCTTTGGTAAAATGAATCGTAAAGCGATCCGTTCAAGGTCAT
Organism: Galerucella calmariensis; assembly: GCA_910591675.1. Lineage (NCBI taxonomy): Eukaryota > Metazoa > Arthropoda > Insecta > Coleoptera > Chrysomelidae > Galerucella > Galerucella calmariensis. The sequence continues at coordinate 110,362 of CAJUYG010000330.1, forward strand.
CAAAAGCTCTGGCAACTTATGAATGACATTTATAAGAGTTATACTACTGGTTCGTCTATACTGTGAAATATGTACAAAGAATATGCCAGTGTGTGCGCCACTGGTTGTCTATACATACTACCCGCACACTTTCACAACGAAAATCGCTACAATGACGTTGCTTTGGGATTAGTTTGGAGTTTATCTCGTTTTATGGAAAGTCAATTTCATCAAACAACGTGGCTATTAATAATCAAGCATGGTGTTTGCAACGCAGCTTAATGGAAAACTTTGACGTGACGCATTGTCAACCTTATGTCAATACCGTTAACGGTTTCACTATTTGCAGTGAGGTTTCCTTTGAAATTCTCGGCTTATGAATTAAGGTAGTCGTCTCGCTACATATTCAATTGAAATAGACTCAAAATTTAATTATAAAATATTTTCCGGATCGTTTTACAGTGTATCTTAAATGTGTAGCCCAACACCAGAATTGCTTGTGATGCTTCATTAGATTTCAAGGCGGGAAAATCACATAACGCAAACACAGCTAAACATGTGCATTAGACTTTCGAGTGGTAGCTGTCATCGCCAGTAGAAGCTTTCGCCGGCCTCATACGTCCAGAAAACGACACACAACGACCAAAATACAATGGCATCTGGTTATGGTGTTGTGAAGGCGACAGCTGTGCTTAGAACTGGGGCATTTATTCAAATAATTAATATTTTCACACAATTAGAGACTCGGATTTTGTTAGGGCGTTTTATTAGTTGAATGGGATTTATTAACAGAGGTAAAACTACGATGTTGTAGTTTTTGGGAAAGTTTAAGTAATTTTTAGATATGCTCAGTTTCAATTAATTGTTAAAGTTTCGTAAAATTAGCAATCATCACAAGGTATCCCGACTATCTATAAAGTTAAGAATGTTTCGAAATATATCGTTGACTCGGCTAATGTAATGTTTCTTTCCAATATTCATGAAGATATAAATTTTGTACCATTGCGAAAGGGTGCCAAAGAAATATAACTACTACCCACGACCATGATGGAAAGCCGTCTTTTAACCTTCCTTTTCCAACATGCCAACTGCAACAATTTGACTTCTTACCTATAGAATGGACTAGAGACTCTATGCTCTTTATTTTTAATGACGTACATATCTCCTCAATAATTAACTTTGTTATGCTAGAGTTTTTTTTGGCTTTTGACTGTGTTGATTACGGATTTTTCCATGACTATTTCACTAGAGTAAATTGATAACTGAAAAAATTTGAAGGTTTTGAACTGGCAATTTTTTGTCTAGTCGCGGCAATTTTTTTACGTTTAATATATCAAATCTATGTGTATAAAATTCTATGACTCTGTGATAAAATTCAATATAAAATCTTTGTTAGTGGTTTCTAAGGAAACTAAGTTGTTTATTTATTTATTTATCTAACTGTCTAAAAATTATTGAAACTGTTTCAAAAATTTTAATAAGTATTATTAACATGAATAATACAAGATTTGGAAATAATTCAATAAATGAAATAAAGAGTACAATTAAGCAAAGTATACCGCGAAATACAATGAAGACAAAAAAGTCTGCGTGGGAACAGTTTAGAATGTTTCTGGGCGCACGTAATTATACGTTAGAAAAGGATACTTGTGAACAAGTTATAGCAAAAACTCAAGATTATGGTTTTAACATGAAAAAAATAGATGGAACTGATTATACTGAAGCTAGTGTGAAAACACTTTAGAATACGACTGATCAAATGGTTCCGGAAAAATATTTTCTAGAATTTAACATCAAAATTGATCCATTTAAAGATATTACCTATAAATTTGCTAGATTGGCCAGGGATAGAAAACGTAAAAAGCTTCAGGCCGAGCCTGAAACCAGAAAAAGAAGTTCTAGCGCGTTTACCAAACAAGAATTAATGGAAATGGTAGAAAGCTATTCTGAAGATAATCCTGATGGGTTACAAAAAAAGTTTTTACATTTTTGTTCGTTCGAATTAGCATGGCGTGGAAATGAAGCTGCTAATTGTGATATTAATTACTTTGAAAAAGAATATGATAATAAAGGTAATTTTACTGGCAGGGTAGAATATAATCCAATCTTTTCCAAAACGACACAAGGAAGCTTTATCTGGCAGTAAAGTGGCTGGTAAGAAATGATGCTAACAACAATTTGTGTCCCATTCGTTTGTTTTTAAAAATTATTGAAAAAAGAGAATCCAATCCTCATCTAACAGCAACAAGATTATTTTTAACAGAACATCCAAATTGGGAGAAAGGAATATGGTACAAAAATTTACCATTGGGAATTAATACAATGTCAAAGTGGACGAAAATATCGGCAGAATCAATTGGTATAGACACAAAAAAAATAAAAATAACCAATCATTCACATAGAGCTTCTGCAATATCTGCATTAGCAAAAGAACGAGTTGGTGAACAAGAAGTAATTAAGCTTACAGGAAATTCTTCTGCCCATTCTTTGAAACCATATTTACAATTAAATGAAGAAAACCATTTCCAACTTATAGAGAACCTTCGAGTAAATAAAAATTAAGAAAAGGAATCCTCAGTTTCTAACTTAAATCCATCACAGGTTATGATGCAAAACAATCCCCAAAATAATGCTACAACGTAAAATTATAATAATTGTACTTTTTATACTTTTTAAATAAATAAGTAATTTTTTTCATAATGTTATAATTTTTTTGGCTTTGTATAATTGAAGTTCGCAATAAATAAAACGTTTAAACATATGATTTTCTAGTTTTTCTCTCGTGAAATAGTCATGTCGAATACTACTCAATTAAAAATTTTTTAAGGTAAAATTTTTCTCTTGTCGTATTCAAGTTTGTTGCTTTTAGGTTATTTTGCTCAGGACATTTAATCCAAAACCACTCGCCTGACGGCTCGTGGTTTTGTTAAAAATGTCATTCACAAAATTGCCAAGCAACAAACTTTCATGACAATCGAAAAATTTTGTCGGCAAAATTTTTACTCTCGTTGTGATGTTCAGAATGAAAATATTATTTAATAATTATGGTCACTAACTTTTATTAATAACGCAAATATTAGTGGAGGAAAATATAAACTTTTATTGAATTAATTTTCAATTACATCAAAACTGACAATAAAACTTCAATCTGACAATATTAAA
>CAJUYG010000330.1:113512-126773 GCA_910591675.1 Galerucella calmariensis
AACAAAACCAACTTCAACCTTAGGGTAATGAATCTGTACTCCTTACACTCGTGGTATTAGATATGATAATTCAACTTGTTCCTCTCTTTCTTTCGTTCATTACACTTTGCTATATCCACTTTGCCTTTTACATGATTTTAGAACTTTAGTTCTTCACGTTAGGTTGGAGCAATGGGGGGTCGCGACGAAAAAGATCTGACCGTTACGTTTCGTTGTTACGTTATGCGCCTTGACCGCGTGGACTCTCGCGCTCTCTCCTCATTCTCAAAGCTAGTCTCTCAGCGCACAATGTTGATTGTCAGCATACATTGTATAATTAATTACAGTTAATAGAATACTTAACATGTACTTTGTGCCAATCAATTTAATGATAAGATTTTTATAATTAATACTACTGTATATTTTTGTTAAATGAAGTTTCATCCAGAGTAAAATAAATTCTTATATTAATATGTGTATTTATCTATCGATTCAAAAAATTTCATTATTGCTTAAAAGGAACTAAAGTTCTTACCGTGTGTCCCGCGACACGTTCTTCAATTTTCTTTTCCATTCTCCTTGAAATATGTTAATACAGGAAAGACAAATAACAACACCTACCCAAATCTCACTAACAATAATTATTATATGGCGATCTGGCTACGATACAAAACGAACGAATTTGCATAAATTCGATATTTAAAGTAACATAAATCCAGAAGCACGAATTTTTGTGATTTCCATCCGTTTATTCAAATCAAACTCGTATTCGTCCATTGTATTTGCATGTTTTCGTAGGGGTTAGGATGATGTACTGTTAAATTTCACACGGATTTAAGTGACCCATAAACCCTCAATAGCCCATCCGTGAAAAGGTCCTGCATACATTCAAAGGGAAGGGATTTTGTATACTTTATTTTTGGCAAGAGCACGGGATTTTTAGGGGTGGCAAATTATGCTGCTGTAGAAATGGAAAAAAAGAATTTGAACCTTTGAATCAAATCAATTTGCTCACGTTGTGTCCTCAACCTTTAAGAGGTATAAAATTTGGCTCATGCTACTATTTATGGTTATAATTCAATCTTACCTATTGTCAAAGATTACAGAATAAAAATATGAGATGTTTCACTTGTTCGAATTTATCACGTAAAGCACCGATGCCGCTGGTGACTTGGACGGTACAGTACGTCGCTAGGTCCTTACTTGCATTTAATTTGGCATATTATACGGGACGTCGCCCGTCGAGCGATGTTATTTTAAAACGGTGTTTATAATTGGTTGTTCGTTTTATGTTTATGTTGTATAGATTTTTTAATTTATTAATCATTAATTATTGAAATAAGCAGAAAATCATATTAATATTTTTCTCTTCGATAGCAAAGCTTAAACACTAAATATTTTGTAATATTTGTTAATACAAAATAACGGAAAAAAATTAAAATAAAATAATTTATTTTTATAATAAGGATATTATATATTCAAGTACATTAAGCAAGAAAACACAAAAAATTAATAGACTAGTAAGAAAAATGCAAAGCCTGAAGTTGGGCCTGTTTTCAGTGGGAAGATATTAATTTAATACTCAAACTTTCGATAGCGTCTGTGAGACGGTGTGTTAGTACTTAAGGGTTGAGGGGCAGAGAATTTTGTATATTTCATTTAGTCTCCTGTCCTCCAAAAGTAACAATAATATTATAATAGTGGTTATAATGGATAAAAACTGTGAATTAATTCATTTTGAAAATTTAATTTTATTTGTCACTCACCTATTCAAATTCATATCCCGAACATTTTTCTAAATAATGAACATTTAAAAATAAACCTCTGTGATAAAGAGTCCTATTAATTTAAATATATATTTCTCAAATGACCCCTGTATAGCTTAAAATAAAATAAGCTTTTCGACCTTCTCTGGTACCTATCGGTCTCGTTATTGACAACAAAAGCGAGTCGTAAACATAATTTATGAGAGCGGCGTCCGTTTGGGACAGCAACTTGAATCAAACCTCCCTGGAGTGAAACATCTTATATTTTTATCCTGTAATTTTTGATATCTCCAAAATGTCATTTATACACACAAATTTGACTTCAAACACTCCAACTGTGATGTGCTTTCGTCAGTCAGGATGCACTACTATAATTCTCCTTCCATATCATGCAAAATACGTGTGCGATTTTCCACAACAAATGGTCATGGAGAATAGCAGTCCATTCACGAGATTAGTTTGATTGATAGCGAGATTTTGTAGTGTACCTTGAAACCCGCCGAGAATGGATTTCCACTCAAATCGTTCAACAGAGCCAACAACAAATAGCTGAGCGTAAATTGTATCGGTTTAGACTTACTACCGTTTAACATTATATCGGAAAGGGAAGCGAAGAAAATACTGGAGCAGAATAAATAAATGCAATTAAGAAGAGAGGCACAGACATGTGACGAAAGCAAAATTGATTGTGCTGATTTCTAAACAGTATAGCTGTACCTAAACTCATTGAAGATGCCTCACTAAAAAGCATCATCTTCCACTTACAGCATTCCTGTTATATAGTTTGGCTGTTATAAGCTCCTCTATAACAGAATATCTGGTATTATATACCAAACGGCATCTAATACTACACAGAATTCCCCGAAAATATTATTCCCATCAATGCACACTGAAGTTCTGACGCTCATTATTGAAGGATTACGCTTCATTAGCTGACCGGATCAGCTTGTGCTGAAACAAGCTGCCTACACTGAGGCACTGAAGGGAGGGCGACTACTATACGAGGATGAAGGGATCAGAGCTACAGAGAGATGCCGGAGCCGGTTTTTTGAGACTTACTTTCCCAAATATGCCGCTTTAAAAGGCTTAAGGCCGTTTCAATACACTTGACATATTGAGAATAAAATCCATTGGAGAAATGCGTAGTTATTTGCTGAACATTTTTTTTTTCGACAGAAGAATTCTGGAAAAAAATGTATCTCTTTTTAAAACCTAATTGACATACATTAAATAGTTACTTCCAATGTTGTGATGGAAAAGGGAAAAGGACAGAGGTAGAAATGTACTCTGCATTCTAAGAATTTATTGGAAAACTTTTTTGTATGATGAATTAGTTGTTCTGAAAGTTTCAACCCTACTTTGTATATTTTATAGGAGAGTTAAATCAAACACAATCCAGACGTGTCTCATATCATCCAGTAATCTCCCATCATTTTTCATGGTTAATAACTGAGCATTATTCAACCAAGCTACTGGATTAAGCCGAAATATTACTCAGAAAATCTTTCCGCCATTTATATGAATTTCAAAATTAATTTAACCTTGTTAGCTAACCTACTCAAGAGAGGACCAAATTTTAATTTTGACGCGCCCTCATGAATATGCAGTGTAAACCTGAAAATTTAATTTGCTTGGATAACAAATGAAGACATTTTCCATGTCATATCCGGCCATCACTTACTTTTTCTTTTCCAACGTTTTATATTATGGAAAAAAAGTGAAAATTCGACTTTGAAATTTACCGGAGTGAAATTTTAAGATGTCTTGATTTGCTTATAACTAGAAGTACTCTAGATGGACAGGATGACATAAGATCATAACATTTAACCTATTTTCACATTCACCTACATATTTTTTCAAATGCTGGACCAACATTAACTCATTATTAATGTTATAAATGGAGCTAACTGTTCCTAATTCATTCTGCTCTGTAATAAATAAATAATGTGAAGTATGGAAAAATATTGTTTTTTTTATTGGTGAACCATTTTACCTATTTAAAGCACGCCTCAGCGTGTTTAAATCAAACTTTAAGAAACGCGCGTGTTTTAAAGTTACCGTGGCAACATCAACAACTCGATAAACGAAGTCTAAATCTATAGTCTAAATCATGTCTAATTGGTCGCGTTCATCACAACGTAGCGCTACCGAAGCGATCATCAATTTCCTGCTGAACGCGTGTTTTGTTAACTGATCAGATTGAGCGATGTGGTATCAGTCGCCATTTTTTCAATCAGAATTAAAATACGCTACACGCTACCCATTGATGATGCATTAACTGTCATTTATGACATATGCTGGAAACATATTATAATTATCTTTGTTTGGATATTTTAATTTGTATTTTAGTGAAAATGAGTGAACAGCTGGAGGTGACTTATTATTTTATTAATAAATTGTATAGTTTGTCAAAAATTCAACACTTCATAGTATGCTCCAAAGTGGGGAGTTTATATTATTATAATTAAATCCCATTTTCCAATGGTTAGAAGTAATACCTATTTCATAATTGTCGTATATATCAAATGAAATTGTGTTGTTGTTGTTGTGAATATTGACATTTGACATATTATGTCGATGGTTTTATTAGCACGTTCAGCAGAATAATGAACTGATGGATTCACTCTAAAAATCGCTACCTGATCAACTTTGTTGGAATGAACGCGATCATTGACAATTTTTATAATATTGATCTGATAGGAGTAGTTTGTAACGTCAAAACTTTCATTCGAACAATATTTAACAATGTCAAATTTATAAACTAAAATGGAAAGTGCCGTTGATATTGTTTGAAATATTAATATTTCGATTTTCCAAATCCTAGGAAATGGTATTTAAATTAATACTATTGACATTCACAGAACTCAGTAAGGTTGAACTTCCATCAAAATACAAATTAGTTGATGTTTTTCTCATTTCCATGACAGCGCAAGGTATACATCATATACGTCACGAGTTCAACCATTTGACATTTAGTTCTTATTTCGATCTATGATTTCCATTTCTTGTTGTTGTAGTAGTTAAAGACCAATATTTATAATTTCAAAGTGCACCAATAAAAAAAAAATAGCGTAAAGTATTTCGTGGATAACTGGTCTTTAAAACACTTGCTCTATTTCGAAAAATCGCGCGTGTTTCAAAGACCTTAATATCCACTTATACTTTAATATACTATTATTATTATTTCGAGATTGATACATCATCGTCAAAATGACAGAATTCACAATAATTTCAATAATATCTTTTCATAATTTATTTATTAAATAGAGGAATCAGAAGTAGCTCCATCCACAACATTAAAATGATTAGATTTCGCAAAGTAGGGGTTCAAACAGTAAATTCAATCAACTAATTAGTTACCTAGTTACGTATTTTTACCCGTTGAGAGTTTCAATTTTCCACAAACACTCCCTAAAATATCCCATAATACCATTAAAATAATTTTTGACCCAAAACATTCACAAACCAAAGCAGAAGGGTTAAACTTAAACGTTAACCGAAGTCGACAGTGATCTTTACACCCTTTAGCGTATATTTTCCACGTGCAATGTATTTGAAAGGAAAGCCGTGTTTGAAGGAGAATACTTCCCGCTAAGTAGTGTTAAAAGCCTCCTGTTTAGACCATAAACAGATTATGTTATACGTCCCCTTGCTTTTCTTTTGATTTTATTTGCCTCCTTTCCTCTCTTCCGTTTTGTGAAAGCATCAATATTCAATAATTCCAGTGTTTTGTTTTCAAGAACCCATTTTGAAGACTATAAAACATGGGGTATGAGTGATAAGGATTTGATCTTGTTCCCTAGATAGATATAAATCGTATCAACTGAACTTTTGGTCAAATATATTTTACTTATGTATATTGTCTATTGTCTATTGTCTTTTGTACCCCTTCACTTCCACTTAGCTCCTGATAAAAGTCTCAGAGACTACCCAAGTAACACAATAAGCATCAAAGAAGATTCAAAATCGACTTTTGTGTCACTCTTGAAGCTAATAGGCAATTGAAACCATCCACTAAAGCTTCTACATGTAGCATTCATTACGTAATCGCTGCCTAAAGGGAGCGAGCGATTTGGCCTTAAAGTAGATTTGATAGCTTATTAGCAATTCAACCTGTAGGCCTAAATAGCCATAAATTGGCACCAAAAGAGCATTTTATTAGATTTGATTGCCCAATATTGGCTGTGAAAGCGATATAAAGGAGCAGTCGTTTAGTCCAGATATGGCCTTCAACGCTTTGAATGATCATGTGCAGTTAAACATTTCTCGTGAGAATGTAATGAAGATTTGTTTTGGATAAATATTAGATTGATATTGGAAATTTATGCTAACAGTTATGAAAGTGTTCCCAAAAACAAACAACGTCAACTGTCATGGCAGAAATATTTCCTTCAATATATAGGTATTATGACATTTATTATTGTTTTTGAAACTGGAAAATATCATTGTGAACCATAAGAAATCTCAGCAAACCTTACTTTTCTGTAAAATGTGGATGAAATACTTCCTGAAAACAGAGGGGCCAGTGATAACTGTGAGCAAAATATACTTTGTCCACGACCACCTAATAATAAGTCAATATTTTACCTCCTAACTAAAGGTATATGGTACCCATATATCAACTGTCGTGAATTATGGTTCATAATACACTGTAGTGTATTATGGTTCATAATCCACGACTAGAGATGGGGGTACAATATGAAATAAACTATTAAATCTGTGTATTTTGTTCAGGAAAGTTGTTTCTGACATATATCGTATCTATAAAATATTGTAATTTTTAGTATTGATACTTTTCATAACGATATTTTCTAATATTAAGTATTTTAAAACAATATATTTATAACGGTACCTACGTTGTATTGATACTTTCTACAGTATCGCCCATCTCTATATATGTCAAATTATTTGAAGTAATTGCCACAACATTTTGAGGTTAGTAATATGCCAAATCGCTACTGACTTTTATTTATTAATAGATAAATTGTGTCGTGGACAAAGTATAGTATTCTACTCGCAATTTATGGCCATAATTCACTTGGGTGACGTTTGCGTCACGAGCCGCAGGCGAGGGGCGCAAACGTCACCCATCGTGAATTATGGCTATCATAAATTGCTCGTTTAATAATATACTATTATAAATTAAATTATTTCATTATGTCATATTCAATTTTGATACGTATCAATGAATTATATATATCCAATTGAAATTGAAGCTTTTTATATTATTTTTAGTTGGATTGATTGATAATATTATATGTGATGGATTAAATTGATTTATCTTTCCCAGATTTTCTGAAATTTGTATCCCAGTTTAAAAACAAATAATATTTTGAACCAGATATTTGCATATTCCATGTATAAAAATAGTATCATATATCTATCAATATATAAATATAAAAACTATGGCAACATTGCTCATTATCGTGAGAAAACGGTTCGGCCATGTCTTTTTTGTATTTAATAAGCATTTTTCTATGCCAATACGAAGCTTTATGGAATTAAAAGCTAGATAGCTGTTTGTATTGCTTTGTGAAAGCTTTCAGAATTATAAAGTTTAAGAAAAAGGAGATTATTGTGAGGTTATGTTTTGAGTAATAGATTGTCAACAAATTTTCCACCAGAACGTAGTGGTATTAATTAGCCTCTTAAGAAAGAGTCCTACGACAAGGCCAATAGACAGACGTGGTCCAAGAGCCAGGAAGGTAATCTTCTGTGTCTATAGTTATTTCGTTGTAACTTTTAGCTGCGTTACTACTTTTATGTAGACGCCTGTAATACGCACTTGCTCGTCCAAATTTCCGTAGTTTTGTAATTTTCCATTCATTTTTGGAACGAAGTTCCTTATCGCGCGTTGTGAAAGGAGGCTAGACGGATAAAATTCTTACGAAAAGTTTTGTCACGACACTTTTTGATATAGGAAGCTATTGTAAGCTGTGCGGCGTCGCATGTTTCTCTGTCTGTATCTTTCTCTCTCATAGAAAGCAAGCCAGATATTTTCATTTCCATTTCGCATTGAACAGTGTGGTGTCGCGACGATTATTTTTGTTGAGTGTATACAGGTTTTTTGTAAAGAGATTATATACAGATAATAATAATAATAGATGCTTTTTGTATTTTTAGCAAGTACGCACTATAACCTCTCTTTATTATTGTGCTAACCAAGTCATACGCATTATAATCTCCACATTTTGTGTGTTAAGCAAGTGTACACGACATAATTTTAATAAATTCAAAAACAAATCATATTTTAATATTACAATTTCAGAACGTATGTATTTAGCAGGCCGTGCGTGTTCTAACCTATACGCTGTTGTGTTTACGAAGTCGAGAGAGTAAGTATGTGTTTACAAAGTCCCGCGCATCTATGACGTGTATGAAAGAATAGACAGACAGAGTACATATATATATGTATATATAAATAAATGTTTCGGTGTGTGTATGTACAATTCCTTCACTAATTAATCGAAAGGAACTTCGTTCCATCCGGGTATCCCTTGACACCTCTCAAGTTTTTTATTCCAATCTTTTTCTCCATGTTCTATAATGATTTCTGAAATATCATGAAACCTTTCAACTGAATTGAGATTTACAATCACATTAAGGTTAGCAGTACTGTGGTTTTTTTTAAATTAATTTCTATTTAAAATCCAAATTCATTCCAATACAAAACTTTATAGTATTGCTTATAAATGGAACTAATTGAAGCACTTGAAGACATTTTATGAACACACTAAATTTCAATTTGGCTATTCATTTTTTTGGCACTTTTTAAAGTCATTATCACTATTTATTGGCTACTTTTTATGACTTACTAGCAATCATTGCTACTTGGTTGCAATATTTAGTCATAAAAAAGATAAGACGTCTTTTAAGGAAGGCTGAAATTATTCTATAAAATAATGCTTAGAATATGCTAAACATTATCATTTTTTCTGAATTATATGCTCCGATCTAGCATTATTTGCTTGGTAAATGAAATGTGTTACTTGGGTAGTAGCTCCTTCAGACCTATTTCGCTGCAACTTTGGTCAATGTCCCTGTTGACTGAAGTGACAATACAAAAAATAACAGGACGGAAATTCTTGCTAAAAAATTAATGCCAAACACCCAAGCTAGATGGAGTTTTTTGTTAATATCCCAATAAAATTTCAACTTATTTGATCCCTTATAAAAATGCTATCGTAAGCCTATGAGAGAAAGAAATTATTACAAATAACAGTAGTTGTACAGTGTTATATGTCCAGTTGAAAAATTGTGATTAATCCATTGTTCACAATACCATATTATGGAAAGTATTTGTTCCATTTTTCCAAAGAAAACCCTTGAGATTAAAAATACCATCTACCTTATAAACTTTGTTATGGACCATAATTAACTATTTGAACTTTTTTCATGAGATATGACTTAATTAACAATCAAATTTCGAAACTTTCTCATTTAAAAATGTAATAACTTCTACTGTTAAAGTGAGATTTATGAAAATGCTGTTCAAGAAAAGCACGATATTAAACAATTTTCCAACACAGTAAGCACTTCCTTCTGTGTAGCTTGAAACAAAAAATGTTTCCCTTCCTATAAGTTTTGCTTTTTTTCCCGCTATCTCGCCTCAACTTTGTGAAAACGTAGAGCTAAATGAAGATTTAGTGAAGTCAGTAAAGCGGCAATTTTCGACTTAATAGAGCCTTGTGTTACTGAACTTTATTAAAACCTTCATTGTGATTCAGAAACTTATCTGATACAAGTATTCATTAGGGAACTATAAACAAGAGTGCAAACACTACAACAATAGACAGTAAAAGTGATAAATTTACCGAGAAGCTTTTGTTTCACGGGAAAAATTATTAAATATAATTTTTTATCAAATAATTAACAGCGGATTCAAATTGTTGATGATGCAGTTAAACTTAATTCATTTAACTGGAAGTGATTATCGTACATAAAGAAACAATCTTTTAAATAAAACGTGAAAATTTTGTACCCTTCCTCAAACTATTATGAATTTTATTTCAACGTCATGTTAATTGACGCTACATTGTTTATACAATGGTTGTCTTATATATTTTTGCATATAGAACTGGGGTCAGGCAATCTGGTCCCCGCTACCTACGTTAATACTCTGGTATCTGCATCTGTAGAGTAGGGAGGGTGAGTGTGTAGGCTCACAGCACTTAGGCCACATGTGACCCATTGTACATCCTCCCGAGGAGTTGTCCTCCTAGGTCATTGTCCATCCTGTCCTTCTCAGGAAGGTGGACAGGTCACTGGGAGACATCTCCTTTATATCGGCAGGTGTAGGCCAAGACTCACCGAACTACTCTGGTACTCTGGCCCTAAATTAATCCGACCAGTAATTTCGCCCCCGTTATGAAAATACAATTAAATTTTGTTCTTAGAATTGAGGTAAGGCAGGTACTTGATAAAAATAACAACCCCTTGAATTATCAGATTTGTTATCATTCATGAATTTGAGCTGAAAGTGTTGAAAAATAGCAATATGAAAGTGGAATTATTGAAAGTATTCGTGGCAAAAATTTACTTGTAATCGATAACTACAAGTAAAGTTAACATAAAAAATTGAAAACTATAGACGAAACTTGTTGGAAATGTACCAACAGAAAGTGCAAAGCATGTGTTTATACACTCGGTGAATGTGGTGCAATTTGTGTAACCAAATCTTCGTCGTAACACTACCATCCTGCAGATATTTCTACCTTGAATAGGCAAATAGTTTCTGCTTCCTGCAAAAGAAAAGCTGTTGAAGATGTTTCCGAAAAACCATCAAAAATTATTCGCTCAGCATTGAAAGAAAATCTACTAGCAACTTTGACCACTCAAGATGTCGAGTACATAAGAAAGAATAATATGTATAATAGTCGACGTAAGTTAATACCCGCTCTTCCCACGAATATTAACGACGTACATCAAGTATTGAATTCGATCAACGTAAGAACTTCTCAAGACGGACAATATCCTTTTATCAATTGCTTTCCAAGCAATTTTATTGTTTTTACGTGCATAACAAATCTCGAAGCTCTGGAAAAATCAGTACATCGGTACATTTAATTTCTGTACCCAATATTTTTGTCAAATGTTCACTAGTCATGGTTTTTAAGCGGACATTACATACCACTGTTGGTTTGTCCTTTACCAAACAAGACATCCGAGACGTACAAAAAAACTATTTCTAATGATTCTGCATGGTTTCGAAAAATTAAATCAATTGGCCTACTTTCGGAATACAATGACGCGAACAGTGATATATGCCGTTGGTTACGTTCAACTTTTGGTCTAACTTATTTGGATCCTGATGAAGTCGGTGATTGCATTGTCTTCGAATTAAATGAAAACAGACCGGACGATACAAGGTTGGAAAAGTATTCAGATTATTTTATCGAATACTGTATTGATGTGTGGCAAAATATTCAGCAGATCTAACTCGGACAAAAAATGCGTGCGAAGCTTTTCATCGAACTTTCAATGACTCTTTCTACAAAGCATATCCCAATTTAATAACATTTCTTGATTGAAAAATTGTATGAATTTCAAATTGAAACTTATGTTAAATTGCAAAGTTTACATTTAAAACCTGAAGTTAGAGACGTAAGTGTTAGAGATCGCCAGAAATTTACTTTATTTTCTAGCATGTGTATCATTCGAATGTATCAAATTTTGACAGTTGCATCATTTAATGACATTTATTAAATAGTAGTAAATGAAAACTGAATAGAATTTTTTTTTATTTCTCTCTATTATTTAGATACTAGTCTTTGCGATATACTTGTCAAAGTACCCCTTAAGTACTTAGCGTACTTACACAACTTAGAGAAACAATAAAGGTATATGTTTATTTCATAGGGACCAGGGGACCTATTCTCAGCATATGCAAATTTGCATTCGCATATAACAATTTACGAATGGCTATATGCGCATTCGTAATGAATATTGTATTCTTTCCTATTCGCATACGTGGTTCGCAAGTGTTTACGAACGGTTAGCTAAACACACTCGCGTAAACATGGCAATACAGCATTAGCACATGCTGTGGCTCAGCTGATGTTTATCAAATCCCCTGACGTACAATATTGGGCTTGTTCTCATAAGCATCACAGACAGTCTTTGACAATTCGGATTCGGCGCAAAGACCCAAAAGCGTTCTCGTTAGAACGATTTAGGGTCTTTACGCCGAATCCGGATTGTCAAAGACTGTCTGTGATGCTTATGAGAACAAGCCTATTTAAAATATTCGGATTCTACCCAATTCTACGCTCGTTTTATGTTTACTGCTAGAAGTGTTTTGGGGTTCCAAGGGAAATTATTTGAACTCAGATCTGATTTTTGTTAATTCTAGCATACAAGAATAATGGATATTAATAAAGGTAAATATAAAGGCATCTTGCAAACTGCTATAGGTATTTTGAGATTTCGCCGTCTTCCATAAATTCGGGGTGCTCTCTCTTCAGCATTTTCTGATGCTTGGATTAAAAGCAAGTGAACAAACTGTGCAGCCATTTATTTAATGACGAAAAGTCTTACAAAACTAACTCGAACTCAAAATCACGAATAAATTGTAATACACCCATTGACATATATGTCAATTAATACACCATACAGTTTAAATATATATATATATATATATATATATATATATATATAAATCAAAAAGGGTGGTACTTGATAAAAATAACAACCCCTTGAATTATCAGATTTGTCTTCCTACGATAAAGCTTTTATACCTCCGGACAATTTTCAATAGTATCGTTTTTCTCTGAGTATTGAAAACCAGACGCTGGTAATATCGACAGTTACAGAAAAAATAATATGACTTAGGGTGTTATTTTATCGTACAGCGGCAGCAAAGACCAGGATAAATCAAACAAATCATGCGTTCAAGGGTTTCAGCGAATTCCATTTATGACAGCACGATTTTTCTCTTCATTGGTTTCCACAGACCGAGAGTAACACTAATAAGCAGGTTTTTATTAGTTTTCGGTTAAATAAATACCAACACTGAAATTGAAATTGGAGAAATTTTTGTTATCACTTGCTAGAGTACTGGAAAGTTTAGAAGAAAACATACTTTTTCTACAATCACATTGAAAAGTAGGCTTTTTCGCTTGCCATTTTGCTTGCTCATTATTTTACAACTTACTTATTTAATTTGGATAGCCCCATCATTTCTGTAGAAAAGAGCTATACTTCTTTGATCTTCAAAATATTAACGATTTTCGAGATATTTGAATTTTACTAATTCACTACACTACATTTCACGGTGGTCGCCGTAGCATTAATCTGTTAAGACACAAGAATGCCATGGAATGTTAACATTTACCTAACCGTAATTGATAATTGGTAATAATATAAAAATGAAACTATACAAAAATTACGTAATAAAACACATTTATTGTACGCCATGCTTGTGTCTTAACAGATTAATGCTACGTCGACCACCGTGAAATGTAGTGTAGTGATTTAGTAAAATTCAAATATCTCGAAAATCGTTAATATTTTGAAGA
>CAJUYG010000330.1:126783-142228 GCA_910591675.1 Galerucella calmariensis
AAAAGACACGTAAAATCCTTAAAAATCAAGCAGAATATTTGACATTTCTTTTAATATGTAACTACCCCTTCACCGAAAGGTTTTTCATTATAAATTCCCAGCTATCATTGCAATGTAATTAAAATATAATCGAACATTGGAATCTGAGTGATTTAATTTTATTTTAAATCTCTTTTGTGAAGAGAGAAAGAAGCAGTGTATTTATTTGTAAATTGAAATAGTTCGGTTGAAACCCGCGAATTACAATTACAAAAGTGGTCAAATTTTGTGCCAGCAGCAAACAAATTAGTTTGAAATTTTTATTTGGAAAAACTATTGGAAAATGGTGAGTGCCTTGTTTCGTGGTATCGGTGGTTATTGGGCACCTGTAAAATCGGCTTCAAACAATGGCGTATATTGAAACATTTTATTTGTAATTAATAGATTTGATAAATAGAGATTGGATTCGAAATATGTTAATATCTATTGGAATGTGATCTGTAACAGTTTGTTCTGAACGAATTCCTGCAATTAATTATGACGTTTGAATAATTGAAGTTTTTCGTCAAAATAATACTGTAATTTTGATGAACGAATTATTGTTAACAGTTTGGATTGAACTATGAAAAATATCAGAAAATTTACGAGATCTTTTTCACTTCACTTTGAAAGATAAATTTGTTTACAAAGAAGAATCAAGATTTAGTCGCATTCCAAATTTTTTCGTTCATTTCATTTCATTCCATTAGTAATCCCTCTCTCAAACAATTACACCTCTTGATAATCCACAAAATGCATGTTGCTCTTCCATCCGGAGACGTCGACGTCGGCACCGAAGCGCTTTGCCGATCGATAAGCAACAATTTATCTCCTACCTCGTTCGGATGTGGAGAATGTGACCCTTTCTCCTCATCGTACGGTCTGTTGACGAACCATCGCTCCCTTTCTATCAGGTCCATTTCAGAGAAGGACCAGCCTTAAATAAACAGAAAGAAAAACATTCATTTTGTCGGTATTGTCAAATACTGACATAGATACTTTTTCGAGTAGTATTATTATATCTGACAGATTAATTGGAAAATGTTGCAATTTTTTTCAACTAATCGGAGTAAAACCATAAAATTTGTTAAGAAGGGTGAAAGAAAAAGATGATGCCTGCCAAAAATGTTAATAGTAGTTATATGACAGATCATAATGAGCAGCATCTACTGTTTGCCTACTTTCGTACATTATATAATGATGGTACTGAAGGTTACACCTGCCCTTATAAGATAAATATGGAATATGTATTTGACTTTTTTCGAACAAATTGACTGAATTTGTAATCTTTAATAAACTTCCATGATAGTTTTAAAAAGAAGTAGAATATAATGTGCGAAAGTAGATCAAACAGCTGGTGCTGCTCATTTTGCTTTGTCCTTCAACATCTACTACTATCCAATCAATCCAATTGTTCATTCGACTTGCTGTCACACTGCCCATGTTTATTTTTAATAAACTCTCATTCCCACTGACCAAAACCAAATAACTAGTCTTTCCATCAGGATAATTAAGGTACTACTTCAATCAAATATTCGAATATACTTGAAAGAGGAATAAATCCGTGCCTGCCCATCACCAAAACTAAGGGATATAGGGGGTTCGTGAAGGGATGATGTCTCGAGGCATTCAATAACAGAATGTCGCTCCACCTCGAAGTCCTCGTCCACGTCCAGATACTGCGAGAAGACATGTGGAATTGGATGGAGCTCTTCAACCGACGAGCCGGGATTTAACGATTTCTAATAGAATTCTGTGAGTGGTAGAGCGAGAGGATCCTAAACAGGAAAAAGAAACAGATTTTGTCGAAAATTGCAGATCGTGTGATTTTAAAAGTGATTACTTTCAACATGGTTTTTTATCTATAATTAATGGAAACATGTTAGGATTCTTACTTTTTTGTAGTTTTTATTTAACATTTCAATATAACTTGTTGGATCAATTTTCATTCGCCTTTAGCAGTTTTGATCTACCCAATACACAGAACAATTCTTCTAGTTGTATAGTTTTTTCGAGAGTTTTTTCGAAATAATTTTTGGTATAACATTAATTACATTAAGACATTCTAACTTAATACAGGGTGATCATTTAAATTCCGATACATTATATGAGCCCCTAACTTGGAAACCGATTAAGATATCGAGAGGCGGTTTTGACTGAACGGCTTCAGTAATCAAGAATTTCTTAATTCCTGAAGCTCATAAAATGTATCGGAATTCGAATTATCACCCTGTATAATTGAAAACTGCTAAAATAAAAATAGAATTCCAATAACGAGAGACACTCTTAATGGAAATGTTATTTGTTTGGGTGATTAACCAAATCCAAAAAGCAAATAATTGATTGAAGAAAATAAAATATTAAAATATATTATTATATCGAGCTCAGAAGAAATTCGTTGACTTATTATTGGTTTTAAGAAAAAGTCATTATGTGAATGGAAATATGAATTTAAAAACAGTGATATATTATTCAACAGAATTACTTGAGATGATAAAAAGTATTGGTAGGAGAAAAGAGAACGGAGGGCAGATCGATGGAAAAGAGAGATTTTGGAAGGGACAGGGAATAAAAGGAAATGGCAAACGAATTGAAGTAGGGTATGGACTCTAATGAATTAGGAAAAAGGATAAAGATCAATATTTCAATGATCTGTCAGATAGTATCAAAAATAATAAATACCGAGTTAAAACTATTTTTGTGTTTTCATTGGAGTAAACTGAGTGCAATGAATCAACTAAATTGTCAATATTTTGTTTCAGGGAGCATCCTCCAGTCTAGTAGTGAAGTTTGCAGATACTGAAAAAGAACGTCAACTTCGACGTATGCAGCAGATGGCTGGAAACATGAGTCTACTAAATCCTTTCGTTTTCAACCAGTTTGGGGCTTACGGAGCCTATGCACAGGTTAGTTTCAATTGGCTTAGTTGATATGTTGTTGATCTGATAGTTGAATAATATGAGCGATTGATTTTCTCAATAAAAAACCATTTTCAATTATCAACTTCAAATCGATATACAGGGTGGGGCACTATGAACGAACTATTCTCTGGCGTCTTAACGGCAAATATAATTAGAAAAAATAAGACGTAGAATTATGTAGATCACTTAGCACTATAGTTTAAAAATATTTTGGACTTTACAGGGTGCTCCAAAAAAGCGTGCCGTATCAAAGTTAGGTTCCTTTAAATGGAACACCCTGTATTTGATCACATTTTCGAATTGTACTATTAAAAATAATGTAAGTTCATCAACATTTCCCTATACCTATCTAGTTCAGTTCCCAGTATAAATCGATTTTACATAATTTGTAGACCCTCCGAAAAAATACAATAACTTCAAAATAAAAATGAATAACCACATTTGCTTTACACCATCTCACAAGAAGCTTTCAACATTCTGTTTCCAATATTTACTGGTATGCTATCATATACAGGGTGTTTTTAATATGACAGTATAACACTAACCATTTAATACATAAATTTCTGGCTTAATTTAAATGGAACACCCTGTATCTGTTGGGTCTGTTAAACGTGGGTATTTATTATCTTTCAGTTGGTATTAGGGTTGCCTATATCTAACTCTGATAGTTCTCGAGAAATTTTAAATTTGTTTTTTAATATTCAATTATTTGCTGACATCTACTTACCTATGACATGATACGCTGATGCAAAGTTTTTAAAAATTTAAAATTTGTTATTTTGACAGTAAGTGCTTTGTTGTATGATTTATTATTGATAAATTAAAGGTCTCTTAAATCAGAATTTCATTTAAATTAAGCCAGCAATTTATGTATTAAATGGTTAGTGTTATTCTGTCATATCAAAAACACCCTGTATATGATGGCATACCAGTAAATATTGGAAACGTAATGTTAAAAGCTTCTAGTGGGATGGTGTGAAGCAAATGTGGTTATTCGTTTTTATTTTGGAGTTATTGTATTTTTTCGGAGGGTCTACAAATTATGTAAAATAGATTTATCCTGGAGACTGAACTAGATAGGTATAGGGAAATGTTAATGAACTTACATTATTTTTAATAGTACAATTCAAAAATGTGATAAAATACAGGGTGTTTCATTCAAAGGAACCCAACTTTGATACGGCACGCTTTTTTGGAGCACCCTGTATATTCCAAAATATTTTTAAATTATAGTCCTAAGTGATCTACATGATTCTACGTCTTATTTTTTCTAATTATATTTGCCGTTAAGACGCCGGAGAATAGTTCGTTCATAGTGCCCCACCCTGTATTTAGTTAAAGAAGGGCGCGAGAAAAAACTTTATATGAAGTACTTTGATCATATTTCGCCTCCCTATCATGTACCAAATGTGTTTTTTAACTTATACATTAACATTTAATTTGTAATACTCTCAATTTATATTGTTTTTCCTTGTTATTTCTCGTAAAATTTCTTTAATTTATGTTTGCTTGCTCCATTTGCACTTTGTTATAAAAAAAGCATGTGTAGCATCATATTCTCTAATTCTTACCACTTCTCGATATCTATAATTTTACCTAATACCACTCATTTTCATGATTACACTTAATCTATACTTTTCTCAAATTAATATTTCATATTCACGTGCATTATTTAAACCGTTAATATTACAATTCCATACATTTGAATTTATTTTTATCACAGTTCATTCGTCAAATCAAATAATATGTTAACGGAAAGCTTTCATTAAATTTTCCAGGTATTTTATCCCCTCAACAAAATACTGGACGTAAGCTTCTTATATGTATGTGAAAAATGTACGCTCACACAAACAAAATAAACTCCAAAGTATTTTATTCACCTGAGAGCTTTTTACAAACAAGCATGGTATTAATTTGGTAGTAACTGGAATAATTATAAATGCCGGCATTCGCAGAAATATTTTAGATATTAAATCTAGTGTAGCAACTTCAAAGAAATTCGAAGCGTAAATATTGAGAGAAGCTTTTAAAGCAAAGGAAGATTAATTTAGAATATCTTTGTACAATTTCTGTGAAACACCTGGTTTAAATTAATATGTTTGTAGCGGAATCGTAAAAATCAGATTACCTGCTTACTTTGGTTACATTTTAGTCGGTTACAGGTTGCCTCGAATTATTCATTGAACATACGTCTTCTACTCTTTTGTGTAAGAAAATAGACAAAATGATAAGGCAACGTTGCCTCATATAAACTCAGGATATCACTAAAGTAAGGAAAATCTTGAATTGTTCACCAATTCAAGTCGATACATAAATATATATTCGATTATAATAATTGTTTTAATCCATGGCGCAGTTTTAAAGATTTAGTGGAAACTTCCAAAAAAACTAGATCCGACACTAGAAATTGTTATTGTTTCCGAGTCAACAGTGCGATTTGGTAAGAATTTCAGAAAATATTTTAAACTGGCAACATCGCGGCCATACCGAGTTAAAGGTCCAAGTTCATTGACGACGGAGCTGAAAATCGTTTGATGTTTTACCGGGATTCGTGTCTGTTCTCTTTATAATCTGTGCCTGTACGTATTTTGTAGCATTTTCAACAATAGGTTTTTTCCATTGCAGACTTTCAAATATTTATTGTTGGTTCATTGCTTAATATACACTGGCCGTCAATAAAATCCCATTCTCATTCTCAAATATTCAGCTACATGGTGAAATAATTAGCCACCCCATTTTATGAGCATAATTGTTGGGCTATACTCACTTCTTCATTTTCATTATTGAAAAAGTTCCCACGAAGTTTTGTCGAATTTTTTGATCCAGTGTCTTTTGACGTTCAGTTCACCACCAAAACACTGGTTACAAAATGTTGAATTACATTCTGCCACTCAAATCAGTATTTAAATACGTTTATCAAAATAACAAACAATATTTGAGGAATCGATTGTATTTATAACGAAGTTCGTGTTGAATTTATGTTAAACTGTTGACGAGAATATACAATTTGGTAATCGTACTGCGTCATTATAGATCTCTGCTTGTCAAAGTAAATATTATTACACTCTCTACCGAAAGCATGATTTCCAGATACTTAAGCGAATGCCTCCATTCTCCCAATTTCCCAAAATCCAGTCACGCAAACCCTTCTACAACAAATATAGCGTTTTATTAACACTTGATGTCCTAGAAAGTGGCTATTAAAGTTTCAATTTGAGCATCGGAAAATTAAGGGTTTAATAATTTTTGGAGGAATTTTGGCAGTTGCCTTGTTTTGTGGTTTAGTAGAACGATAACCTTATGGAAGCGTCTGTAATAATATAGGCTTATATTAAGTTTAACTACTTGTTAAAACGTTGCAGTGGTTATGGGAACATTTTAATATTAAAATTCAATAAATATGAAGCAGATGATTTTAGGCGAGTTCATGGTTGTTGAATATTTGATCCATTTCATAAACGGAGGAACTTTATTTTGCATTGACATAAAAAATTACACGTTGGTATTAAATTAGGTTATCCAAATAAACACGGTGTAATATTATTATCTAAAAATTATTTTCCTTGTCTTTTTGTTAATAAAGTATGTTTTTTTCGTTTCCAGTCTGATTTATTCCAGCAACAAGCTGCTATAATGGCAGCTGCCACAGCACAAGGAACGTACATTAATCCAATGGCTGCGATAACAACTCAGTTACCTCACGCAATGAATGGAATGGCGAACTCTGCACTACAACCTGCATCAGGTGACACATTTTTTTACGTAAAATGTATAACTATTGTCTGTTTCCGTTTGCTCGGAGGCTGTGGGCTACAATGAAGTCTATATAACTCTTCACTATATCTTTTGTGATGTCAATTACTATTTTAATTCATTTTTCTGATTTTAACATATAAAGTGACACTTTTTGAAACTGATTGACATTATGAAACGTCTTACTTTTTGTAGTTGCATGAAGTAAAATTCTATGCAATTAATTGGTGACGAAAAATGTATTTCAAAATTAGTAACAAAAAGAATTACTCTATTTTATAATACAAGTTAAAAACATAAATTATAAATTAACTAATTATTATAAATATTGATAACACAATTATTGCAATTATTCAAATTAATTCCCGACGACATATTTTTTTCATTGCTCGAACTTGCTGTTATTTGGGAAGCGGCGCACATTGCATTAGATGTTTCACAAAATATTTCTCGCGCTATAAGTTTATTATTATTCATGTAATTTTCAACATATCCCTCCGCAACAGAGGTAGATTTCCAACCTCCATGCCTCTTTAATTTTGAAATATCAGCGCCACTGTGTGCTAGGAAAGTGGCAGAGCTTCTTCTGAAGCAGTGGCCAGTATATAGAAGAGGATTTGAAAGACCGAGAAATTGTGCAATAACTTTTGGCAGATTGCTTAATGTGTTAATTCCCACAGGATTTCTGGTACATTTTCCATTTGCATATTTTACAAAAAATCTGTTGTGTTCAAGAACCTGGGGACGCAACTTAATATATTTTCTTAATATTCCAACAAGATTCGTATTTTCAATGTCTCCAGTCAGTGGTATTTGCAGACTGCCGTATAACTTTTGTTTTCCAAAGGTGGCTTCCACGAAAATGGCTTCCTTCGTCTATAACATTTTCAACTGAAAGAAATGTTAATTTTGCTTTTCTGCATGCTCCTGCCATTCCAATTATCATTGCAACCTCAGCCATTATTCTTTGTCATCAGCTTCCACTAAAAATTTGGCAAAATCTTCTTTAATAAAAACCACTGTACCCGTCCGCTTGCCTTTTAATATCTACCAAATTTGTATATTTTTTAATATCAATATTCCTTTTCAGTTTTAGTTCAGACCTTAACATTGAGTAAAGTGTCTATATAATGTGGAAACTTTTAAATCTTTCTTACCCTTAAAATATGCAAGTAAAACTTTCTCAATAACATGTTTAATTTTCTTCTCATCACACCACGTAACAAATTTTTCGTATGCCAAATCATAAACTGCCTTTGACTTTTTGGGAATTACTGATAGAGTATTACCTGCTGCCTCTTCAATATCGCTTGGTAGCTCTTCAGAACTTGAATAACTCAATTTTTGAAAATAAAACTAAAAATATATCAATCTCGCTAAAAACCTTGCGTCTAGACTTTTTTACAAAATGTCGAACTGACAACTAACATGAACTAACAGCAACAAACTAAATTTATGTTTTCCAAATTTTTATCAATTATATTAAATTTTATGTTTTTATTACTTTCTTCAAAATTAGAGAAAATCTTGGATGCAATACGTTACGAAATGAAATTTTATGTAACTTGTGAGGCATTCCGTAACTGATAGCATAGATAGCTATTTCACAATTCAATATATCCAACAAGAAAATCTCTTGTTGCCAGATACTAAGATGTGGGAAAAGATCAATATTTTATTGTTATTATTGTCAAATACACATTTGATTTCTAGATGTACCAGTGGGTGCGGGTAACGGCCAGCCCAATGGTGCAATTCCAAGTTTACCTTCCCCCACAATGCCAACGTTCAATATGGCAGCACAAACTCCTAACGGCCAACCAGGTGGTCAGGAACAAGTATACACTAACGGAATCCCTCCTCAAACTTACCAAGCACGTGAGTAGATAATATACATAGTTTCTATATCATTATATTATTGGTTAAGCCAAAAGATTTACAGAAGGTATCATTCTTAGACAAATTTTCATATTTTAGACGCGCTACATCTGTCCATACCTGCACAAGGCTTGCCGAACGGCGAAGCTGCGATACAGCATCCTGCATATCCAGGTATGCAGCCGGCGTATCCTGGTGTTGGTGAGTCTTGATGAATATTAGATTCTGTCAGTGCATAATGAATTATTTACTACAGAGACATAATCGACGTTTTGAAAGTCAAATTATATTTTACAACTTCAAACAATAATTGAAATTGATGCTAATATATTAATTATGATATGACTTCCGGTTTTCCTTAAGCTTTCGGTCACGTGACCCCATCAAAAGTAGGTAATTTTTGTTGGTTGACTTGTTTAAATGAGAAACAGATCTTCAATTGATGTCTCTGTATAAATAACTCGTTTGTTTTTAAATTTTTGTTCGATTCAATCAGTTCATTCATTTAAATGTTCCGTGTGTGAGCTTGCGACTTTTATACATTTATATGTTTCGATGTTACCAACTGATATATGTGTTTGATGCTACTTAATGTTACAACATTATTAAAAGGCTCTATAGATGTAAATATACGACAAAATTGATAATATTGGTGACAATACAACAAAAAATTAGGAAAAACCAGATCAAGAATGGATAGTGTCAAACTTGAGCTCTGTCATCCAAACTTGATAGTAGAATATTATGTATTGTAATTCATTATAAGTTATGAAATCCAATTTTATTTTGAACGAATGGTTTGAAAAAGCTACTGTGTTAGCGAAACGCTTCACTTTATGTTTAAATACAATGTAGATTTAACAAAATAAAATTGTTTGATTTCATAAATTACTATGGATCTACATAAAGTAAAAGCCTCATCTATTCAATTGTAATTCATACTTAGTACCTATAATAAAACTCTCATAAAATCAATGTGAGCGTTAAATCGAAATATACACCCTTCAACAGACAATGAATGTGTTCTGGGTGGTGAAGTCGGTCTGCGAAGTTAAAGCTTCAAGTATCGTCTATCCATATATTGTTGCTATGAACACATCTTATTGGGGTAGGATGCGTACTAAGCCATTAGGAACATCCTGCTCCAGATTCACCCAGATTTAGGAGTAATTGGGTATAGAAACTCAAAATCCCGGATAGGACATCAAATCATACGTTAAAAATCTCAAGAGCCTGTCAGTAGGTACACTCTAGTTTGTCTGTGGAATCATACTGTAAGCAATTGAAGCAGAATGAAGTCTTGTCCTTTAAATTGGTTGAGGATCAAGTGAAATCAATGAATGTGGTGGAAAGGTTAATAAATTTGATGGATCGGATAATAAATCTACCACTGAGGATGACTTGCTTCTTGAGTTAGCAACCATGAATTACTGATCTTTGTGTTGCTATGTCTCTCCAATGATCTTCATGTTAATGACGCCGACTTCAATTGTTTGAGTTCGAGTTAGAGATGGACAATCGACTCAAAATTTTGATAATAATGTTAATACGAGAATTTTGAATTATCTAAACAAAGCACATCTACCTTCAAATTGAACGGATTTGTTGCAACCATTTTCTAACCGAGCCCCATCAAATTTTTCCATATTTAATGTCAGTGGATAATTTTGATTGCTTGTTAAATCGAGTGATTCACATTTTGATGTGTTTTATTATCGATTATCAATCTAATGCACAGTAATGCGTTAATAATTTATTAGGCACTGTACATAAAAACAAACATTACGATTGTGGTATTAGGAAATGATTAAGCTGAATATTTAATACCTTAATAACATTCGATATTGGGGATACATTTCTAATATAATTTATTTTGAATATGACAGTAGTTTCACTTTGTTTGTTGAATTATACATGAATGAAAACATATGGTTTGAAACTTTTAAAATACAAGAAGATTCTTATCACAATTTTCCACTCCGCCTCAGCCTATTTTCCCTCGCACTGAGCCTTGAAGTGTAGTTAATGATAATTTTATTGATCTCTATAATGATATAATATGTTGCCATTTATTTCAATACATTCACAAGCTACTATGAACACTTTTTGTTTTTATATTAAAGCATGTTTGATATTGCATTTGTGGAAAAGTGTTATTTGTTTATGTTTTTCGGCAGCTTACCCCGCCGTTTATGGTCAATTTCCACAAGCTATACCACAACAAATGTCAGCAGTTGCTCCCGCACAAAGAGAAGGTAAGATATCGCTCTTTCAACTAACTATAAAGACACTTAACAACATTTGCAGAACATTAAAAACATAATTTTTGAAAAATATAGAATGTCTTTGAAGATATTTGGTTGAAATAGTTAAGGATAATTATATTGATATTATATTCTAGTGCCTTCAAGTGTACTACACAGGTTCTTAAAAATACTCCCCCAGTTTAATATATTCGAAGAAATGTTAACCCAAGCAAACTCCTAAGCAATTGAATAGCAAGCAAGCTTGGATAATAGTATGAACCTCTCTATTTCAATTGAAAAAGTATTCAAAGCATCTATTGATACCAACATTATTGCATAATGTTTTTACGATAATCGTTAATTTCAACTTTGAATGTAGCTCAATCATATTTTATGAAAGTAGCTTAGGATAAAGTCAATAATTTGTTGAGGTCACGTTTCTAATCACCAATATGATAAATAAAATACAAAGTCATATGAAAGCTTAGCAAATCCAGTAATAATCTATTTTAATCATTGATATAGTCGTATTCTTCATTCAGTATTTGTTGTACACCGATCAGTATAAAAAAAACACAGTCACTATTTCTGTATCGAATATCTGTGGGGAGTGTCAACAAATCCAATATAGTTTATAAATATTACATTATCGCGCCCAGTATTTCGAGGGCACATCTATTGCGCTAATTTTCACGTAATTCATTGAAATTTTATTTCGCCTGGTACTTCGGAATAGCTGCTTTAATTTTATTTTGTAACAGTACAACTATAAGCCAACTGTTATCAATATATCAATATATTCATTTAATATGCATGTTACAATGTTTTTATGATAAAAAAATGCTAAACTAGTTCAAACTTATAATTTTGTAAGATTGTTGAAACTTACAATCTTTCAGCAGCTATCGTAATTTCAGAACTGCTATTTGAGATTGTATGTTTGATAAACAAGTTTTTACCTCTTATCAAAAAGCTGTTTTTATTCTTCTTGCTAGCTTCCTGGTCTCTTGGAATAGATGGCCGAAGTAAGCTTTGCCTGTTTTTAAAAAATATCTTTTTATTCTTAAAGTGTCTGAAAATGTTTTAAGTGTTCTTAATAGTTGATTATGAAAATATTACTATTTTATTTTTGTTTTCATTTATTCACGCATTATTTGTTTCAAAGTCTCATTGCATATTGATGTATTTATTGACTTAATGTTGAGTGTTTAATATTTGCATTTTTGTCGTGCTGTAAATAGTTGTCTAACTTTCATGAGCCTTCTTCGACAACTGGGTAGTCTAAACATGAAGCTTTAGCTCCATTTTCAAATTAAGGATGTTGATTTTCAGTATCTCTATGTTCTCTTCGATTAATTTTAACAGTGTAATATAGTATCTATTGTCAAAATATCTTGTTTCTTGAAAGCAGTTCAACCAGCTACGTCTCAAACTAGCTAACACAGGAATTAGAATTATTTTTTCAATGATAAATTTGAATATAGATTGAAACATGGACATAATGCCCCATTTTTAGTCTTAAAATATTTTACTTTTAAAAAGACGAGAATAATCTTTCCGGTTTCTATTCATCTTAATTCAAACTATAGGTACAGAAGAAGACTCATTAATAAATAATATACAGTGTGGAACATCCAAATGGAAAAAATTTGATAACGAATAAATGAAGGCGTTGGAAAATGCAAATTAAAAAAAATTGTACAGGGAATGTCTTGTAACATTGAAAATACGAATCAACGTGTTCAAGCAATTTTCCCAAGGCATCCTCATTTATTCGTTATTTATTACATTTCACACTGTATGTGTAAAAATGTGAAAGAAGATTAAACTGAAAATTAAATCACAATTGCTTGTATCTGTAGTTAAATCACATTTCAATCGGTTAAATTTTTTTCCACATTTAATTTGTTTTGAATTTGTTTTTTCAAACTTAAAAAAATCTGAACATATTCTTATTTCCATAGGTTGCTCAATATCAGGTCCTGAAGGTTGCAACTTATTCATCTATCACTTGCCACAAGAATTTGGAGATGCCGAATTAATGCAGATGTTTCTACCCTTTGGAAACGTAATTAGTTCGAAAGTGTTTATAGACCGTGCCACGAACCAGAGTAAATGTTTCGGTAAGTAATCCCACCTTATTCGTGGTAAGTATTACCAGAAACGAAACAAAACTAAAAACAACAAAATTATAATGTTTCATTCTCAATGCCTGCAGCTGAGATCACCGTTATACAGCCCCATTCAATGCTGAAGCTCTTTCACCGGTTAGATAACCTCAAATAATTCTTAGCCGAATCCACTGACAGTCGTTCGACACCTCTATCCTCTATAAAGGTCTTACTGTGTACCTGTTTTGGAGCACTTCTTGACTGTTTGAAGTCTATGTTATCCACATATTCTTTCATTCCTTTTGAGCCTCCTTATTAGTCCGTCCATGTCAAGGTGACATATTACTGTCGATAGGACTTTTTCCTGAGGACATTCTCTAACTGATATTGTTCTATTTATCAATATAAGAATGATCAGATCTTATGGCATGCAGACTATCCATCTGATTGTTGCGAATTGCTCTCGTGAACAATTCCTAAGAGGCTTTGTCAAAGGCATCCTTTAGATCAAACAAGTCTCCTTATAATACTCTCTGTGACGTTATTCTGATGATGAATCCTGGTCTGATATATATGGATCCAAGTTGAATGGTCTTTCCTCTAATGAGCAGTTCACTGAATGCAGTTTATGTTGGGTAAAGGAAAATTATAAATAATCGGCTTGAATGTTACTGTTATTTAAGATATAAAAATGAATTTCCATATAATATTTTGTTTCTAATATTTTTTAGGATTTGTATCTTTTGACAACCCAGCTAGTGCTCAAGCCGCGATTCAAGCAATGAACGGCTTCCAAATAGGCATGAAGAGACTAAAAGTCCAATTGAAAAGGCCCAAAGATGCTAGCAGACCTTACTAACCCTGGCCCTTAGAATCGTGGGTGCCCCACTTAAGGGTGCTTATTCGCCACTAGTATACACTATATATATAAATATATATTATTATAAACACTAGTTTAACCTTAAAAACATACCTGGCGAAACTCCGAGCACTACTGTTGCAAAAATAAGTTAAGCAGTGTTAAGACTACCTACCAATAATTATAAACGTCACGGCAGATGATACAAAATTGAGTTCAACATTATCATCATCTATACTTCGGTATTTCTTTTTTTATTTTGGGTGATAAGAATGAAAAGTTAGATAATCTGTTCCAATATTATTAGTGCTTGGACAGAGACGATTTTAAAAACCATTTTTTTCTATTTTGAAAACTATGGTGGAATTATTTTATTATGTAAATTAGATATAAATAGCATTTAGGAAAAGTGCATTCACGGAGACAATAGGTATATCCTCTGGATGATAAAGCAAAGTTACTGGGAAAGTGAATAGAATTATAAAAATAGATCAGATTAAAGAAAATAGTAGAGCAAGTAGTGAAGAAATTTGAAAAATAAAATGGAATTGGTGACTGGTGAGGTTATCTGCTTGGGAGTTACAAATATTGGAGTATAACTGAAAAATTTAAAAGCGCTCCAGTTTTGGGAAGGATAAGAGAACATTAACTCAGTATCAGGACATAGTTTGAAAATGCTAAAAGTAAACGACAACAGAGCTTGTTGGAACGTGATCTCAATTTTTGTGTCATCCGCCTGTTGACTACTCTAACCGAATTCTTAAAAAAATTAGTCTTCTCCCTTATTTGTGCAACTAAGGAAAAATTAAAAGAAGTGCGACTGCACTACTAAACCACAAACTCTCTCTTCTCGAGAAATTCCAAATGGGCTGTGATTAAATAACAAATCAGTGTTTGATTGTACAGGCCGTTTTGTATTCTCGTCTACGTGAAATATTGTATTTATTTTGAGATTATTCTGTGCTCCTCGTTAGTCTTTGTAAGTATTAAATGTGTGTTTAACTGTTATTCGATAAGATAAAAATAAAAATGTGTAAAAGGTGAGTTTATTCAAAAGCGATAATCTGAATTTGAACAAAAAAATTGTACGGTGAATGAATAATTTATAGTGATAAAATTTGTTGTGAATGCCACTCACTACTCTTGTTTATTTACCATGTCTTGTGTTCAGTATATTTTTGGGAGCTCTTGAGTGATGGATTTCTTTAAAAGTAAGAACTTTTCTACTCCGGTTTCATCAGGCAATTGATGAGAAAGATGTTTTCCGTTTTTACAATTTAAATATTAAGAAACAATAACAATAAATAATTTCTCACTCGAAAAGTCAATTCGCCTCAAGTGCTCACAATAATTTTAAGAGTAGAAATGTTTTCAAGTTTAGTAATCAAGTGATATTTGAATAGAGCCAATTTTTTTTGTGTTTTTGGAAAAAAATTCGAAATTTTGTCGTTATAGCAACCTCATGGTGACAATCACAAGGGATTTACTTGAAATAATTATTGTATTATAAATATTCATAACTGAGTGGATTTGTGAAAATGTTTCTATCCTACCTATATTGATAATCGCTGTTGTATAAACTCATCGAAAATCTCAAGGGGCGGTGGTGCTATCGCTAATTCAGTTGCCAAATTTAGTCCAGGTATGTTTTCTGTGATG
>CAJUYG010000330.1:142628-167027 GCA_910591675.1 Galerucella calmariensis
AAATAAGTTGTTTTTTTATTGAAAATTATAGCAAAATTATAATAAATTTCTTAATTTTTCAGTCATTTGGTAAACTTGGATATACAAAATACATATTTTGAATATTCAAATGTCAGTATATTCCTCAAATGTCAATAAATTTACTTTCCGCACTAGTGCGGAAAAGTGACTCTTTCCGCACGCTTTTTAGTGCGGAAAAGATTCACTTTCCGCACGTTAGTAGAAAAAAATGTTATTCAATAAAAAAATGGTATTTCACGAATCCAGTAATTTCGGAAAATTTCCTTTTTACTGAAATGTTCTGGATAGTTTATCTACCGCAAAAGCATATAAGTACAATTTTAGCTGAGACTGTTTTCATTTGTAGCGAGCTCAAATGCACCGTTATATAATTTTTTTCATAAGTCCGACCCTGTATATTATTTTTGCTTTCAAATTTACAGTCATGTTGAGGACATGTTAGGTTATTAGCCCTGCAAAAAGAAAATAAATCTTTCAAAAAACAATGAGAATATTTTTAATTAAAAAATGTATGCCTTTATTTCGGCCCACAATGTATATGTCCAAGAGAGAACCACATCATACGTCCCCTCCAAGAAACACCCACCACTCGATAATTCACACACCCGCTGGAGAAGGGGATGCGACATTGTATCTCTGTTGTCCTAAAGCTTTCCCTCTTTCACTCACAGAATGGCAATATAGAGAGTTATTTCCAATCAACTATATGAAAAGTTACGCGATAAAACTGTATTTTTTTTTCATTTTAAATGACAAATTATTGTTGCCAGCTTTCCACTTTCCTCTGCACACTAATCAATGATTCCTATAAATAATGATATGTCAACTAACCGTATATCTTTATTTTACAAAAATATATGAATACCAGTGAAACTAAAATGAAGTGAGAACTAAAATGGCATATCAACTAAAAGGTTGTTTTTATTGTTAATTAATTGTTAAAATACATTTCTCGTGAAAAAAAAAAACAATAAAATATGATAAGTGTGATGTGTTTTGAGGTCGAGGTCTTGAGTGTTGATTTTGTTAATTTGAAATAAATGAAAATGAAAAGTTCGTTTGAAATGGACTCTAGAAGTTGTATGTCGGGGCTCCAATATTTTTTGAATTGTTTAAAGAGCCAATGACGTAATATTTATATATATTTATTTAATAATACCTATACAAGAAAAAATATAGTATAATATTTCTACTAAACTTTAAGTGACATAATCCTTAAAAAGTACCAACTATATATTAATATGTAAATTATTAGCGGTAGAGCGTAGGATAGACCAGAAGATAACACAATTAAAGAGTGGTCGAGATACCAAAAAATTGGTATAGCCATCAGTAGATGAACTAAGCGCAATCAAGGCCCCTTCTTTAGTGACTCATGACTGGCCACTGAGAAGCGGTATTTGCCTAGGCTTATTTCTTCTGCTATTTTATCGATTTTAGAACAATATGTTCGCGATTTATGAATTTTATCAAATGTAAGTAAGTTTATTATATCAAACAAGTGCGTTTTCGCCAAAATAGTTGTTGAGGAGTTAGTTTATGCTTTGCGGACGAATCAGTCCCAGGCCGGGAAAGGGGAGTGGATTTCAACACTCGGCTGGGCCACTCTAGTCAAATTATCAAGCCATCGGCTAAATTAGTTAATATTAGACTTAATTTAGACTCTCTTGATGACTACTTTGTTTACTGATATTGGAATTCCATTTCACATCGTTAGAAACTTGATTCTTCAATTTTTTTTCTTGAACGCACAAACAATATTGAATATTTATACAATATACAATAGAGAGTTAACTGAAGAGAAATCTGCTTGAATCCTAGGTAGACTGCTGTACTCAATTGTTACCATCATAGTTAAAGTTCTTTCTAGGCAAAAGTACCCAGTCTTAATTTGCCACGGTGCCTCAACCTCTTCACATTCATTGTACATCATGTCCTGTTTTCCCTTTCCACTAGTCCCACTTCTCCGTTTTCCTGCCTTCCTTGATTGATTGCTCCGGCACCAAAGAACAGTAGTTTTCATTATGGTCAACAGTATTTCCACTAGCTCCTTCTTGGAGAGATCCTTCCTTGTATACTTTTAATCCTAGAAGTCCATATCACCAGTTAGCACAAATTTCATCTTTATCTCCATTTTCTTCGTCATTGGAAACAAAATATCTGTTCTCTCGGTCAGCTCTACTTTCTTAGTCAAAAATCTGATTAAAAATGTCTTGTCTGTATCCACTGAGCTCTACAGTCTTTTATATATCAAATGCTGGTTCAGGTGCCCGCACTTCAGTGTCTCTCTATTGCAGTTTGCCAGGGTTTGGAGATATTTTAGATCCATATCCACCCCAGATCCGTCACTGTGCCACACCAGTGTTGCATTGTGAGTGCATGCTTGCAGCCTGAACAAGGAAAGTGCAAGATAAATAAGTATCTCAGTTGTATCTTCGCGTATATTGATTCTGTTTATTTGTAGCATTGAAAGCATAGACCTGAAGTTTCAAGTTGGAATATACACTTCGGACAAGGTTATCTATTCAACTGTACCTTTTCTCCTTTCAATTATTTCCAGGCGTTTCAGTTTGGTCAATTGGGAGGTCCTCGACTTTCTTATCTCTTCAGTTTTTACCAGGTTTTGGCACCAAATTCACAAACAGCTTTCTATCAATTAATCTCAACAGTTATTCGAATATAAATAACCAAATGGTTAGTGAATAAGTTGTTTTAGAAATTGACGTTCCAATACAAGTACTCACAGTAGTCATATAGTGTTAAGATATATATTTAGTGAACATATATAATATTTATTGCATCCAATGTATTTAGATATACATTTTTATATTTTTTTTATCGATAATTTTGTTTTGATTTCGGCTGAGATAATATCGTGCAATATTAACAGAACGACTGATGATATCGTTGTATAAAACCGTACTTAAAATAATTTTTTAAAACAATAATTTGCTATTATATTTTTTCTTATAAAAACTTGTTCGTACGATGACAAAAAGGATATTAAATGGAACGGTAGTACTGGGTTTGGGTTTGACATTTGACAGTATTTTAAACTGTAAATATATATGTAAGTAAATAAAATTGTGCAGATCACTAACATGCTAGAGATTTGATGTTAGTATGGTAGTCTTGTTTCAGCGTTCGAAAATTTAAATAATATTGTTTTGTAAATAAAAATACCTAAATGGTACCGCCTGCTAGTGGCTGTTTTATCCAACGTGAAACCTTTCAACATTGCTATTCAATTTTGTCTTGAAACCACTTGCATAAAATGTTTATAACTTACACTTGGTCACAATTTTCGATGCCTGAAATGTCAATTGTCTACTCAGGTCCTTAGGGAAGTTGTTTCCCTTCTAGTTCATTTGCTATTCCATATTCTACTATCTCTCAAAGTGTCTTGGATCCCACTATGCTGTTCTTGCCTAATCTATTCAGTTCTCTAGTTATTCCCATACCATTTTTATCACTATGCAACATGATGATAATCATTTGAATCAACAAGCACAAGTAGCTGACCTATTTGCTTGCTCCTATATTTAGATAAATATCACATCAGACAATGACAGGTTCGAACGAGTGAACTAGGAATATTCCATTTTGTTGCGAATAAAGGTTCAAGCAGAGAACACCAGTCTTATTTCGTCCTGGAGGAAAAATAAAGCTTGCAATGCGACCATGACACGTACCCAATCCGTCAAATTTGACCTAGTGATAGTTATTGGGACGGTAGAAAAACTACCTTCTGGAAGAGGTGATAAAGTTGATATGTCCATTCCTTATTCGAGCTTGCGACTATTCAGTAGTCCAGAACGGTTCCGAAATGTCAGTTGAAACAAACCTGATATCTACATCTTATATAAGTGGTTTTAAGAAGTTAGAATAATAATATATTGGTGCACATTTTTTTGAAATAAATATTTTGCATTGATAGTACAACTTACAAGTATTTAAAAAATATTTGAAGTGATAACGAAACTATTAAAAATATATCTTGTAGACAATAAAACTATTTTATACTTGTATTCACTCCAATCTGGCAAAACAAGATTGATTTAGATCATTTTCTGATTTGGTCAATATATTTGGCAATCTATTTTTGATAACCCTCATCAAATACCAAACCAGTAGTACTCAAAGGCTATGCTGTGGATATCTTAAGACATAATAAATTATTAATCAAGTATTGATCAAAATTTATTTTGTATTTTATAATAACTGATATTTCGTTGCCATCAGTACCTACCTACTTCAATTTTCAAATGTTAATATTGCGTTGAGATCTATAACTCTTTTTTCATATAAAAAAATATTTGCAGTATGGCCTGCTCCAAATATTCACCCGGACTTTGATTTTGTTATTGTTATTGGACGGATAGAAATGTAATTATAATGTTTAAGTGAAATTAATATGTGCGCCATATATATTTTATTTAGTAGTAGTGCATTCCACGCTTGCTAAATGACATTCCTTGGGCGCTGGAAATGAAAAAATATTAACAATATTTTTTGAATATTGACCAGACCGAGAGGGAGGGTGACAGCTCCCAGCCTAACAATGAATCGTACAGATATTTTGATAATAAAATATACAAAGAAGTCTAAAAATTATCAAATAAATAATTGGAGTGGAAAATTGTTCATTCAAAATTAATTTTTCTGAATTCTGAAAATATTGTAGAGTTTGACCTGGAGAAAAAGTGTACTCATTTCAGTCCTATCACTAAATTTTAAGGCACAGGACTTCAAAGCTGGAGTACCTACCGGTTTTTCAAAAGTAATACTTCTTCTTTTTATTTTGATTATTGGCTGTTATTCCTTACTTATGAGGCATTCATCTTAGACAAAATATTGATGACAACATGATGAGTCCAGAGATATGTAAAATTAAATTCTTACCAGTTATTATTTTGTACTGCATTGGCATTTCCATAGAAGCAATACGCACTCTAGTGGCTCTAATGTAAACTAGTTTCTGCCACATCATTTTGCATTATTTCAATGTACCCATGACATGTACCAATAGCAGAGTGATGAGATAAAGGGTAAGAATAAGGTCCACTGTCCATGCCTCGTTGCGTCAGCGAAGCGTAAGCGTATCATATTAGAAGTGACGCTTAAATTTTGTACTCTTGCTACTTTCCAACTTCGACGTCCTGTATCTCAAAAGTTAGGGATAAGACTGAAATGTGACTATGAAAATTTTTGTTCAGGAAAGCGAATTCCAGAACTAATTCAGAATCGAGATCCATTTTGCATAAGATTTCAATTTATTAGAGAATTAATTTGGAACAATGAGATCTTTTAGTTTTAGATTTCCTTGTAAAATTGATATTACATAATATTTATGCGAATTAATAAAAAGTCTACAAACGTGGTCTCCCCAATCAACAGTAAAGTAATGTCTAAACGCAGCGACGTGATTCAAGGATACAGGGTATGTTTTTGCAATTATTTGTGTAACTGTTTTCTTCGTCATGTGGTAGCGGAACGCATTTTTTCTAGTCCGCAACCAATAGACGAGTCGCAATCTCGTCGAATAAAGTTTTCGAATTTTAATAGGAATTTTCAAAGACTCTAGATTCGAAAAACTCTTTGAATGTCCCACAAATATTTATTAATTTGCAATAACATTTATATTTTTAAAGATAACTCAACATTTGCCCAACGTATAAAATGAAGCATAAAGTAAAACACTAAACCATGGTTGTGTGAACCCTCTTGACACTGTCTTTATAATTTATTATAGATACAATTATAGAAAATTCCTTTTAATATTTCAAAAACTGATCGATTTCATCCCATACTGTATATATATTGGGGTCCATTTAGTGCACCGTTTCATACAAATGTAATGGTCCTTTTTCTGTCACAGACAAGAATTGTACCTGTCTTCAATGGTAAACAAAAAGAAATCATTAATTTTACTATTTTGATGCTGAAACATACAATAAAGCGCTTAATCATGATCATACTTTGTTTTTACATTGCAATCCAAAACACCTAATTCATTAGTTAGTCAAAAACGTATATTTATCAATTCACAAAATAATCAACCCCAATAATTTAATGAATTTTCCGTTAATATAATCTTAAAATCAGCCTTATCTTTTCCTTTTTTTCCTATAGCCTTAATTTTCTCCATAGTATGCTTCTCTCCACTTTTGTTTGTCTGACATTTCCCATAACATGGTCCAGTATTCAACTACAACCAATAAATCTTTTGAGCTATCAACTTTTCCATTTCAGGAGAGTTACTTGAATATACATTCTCACATAAATTGTTTCCAATTCAAAATATTTAAAATTGGGGTATGTAACATTATTTCCAAATTAAAAACATGTTTTCAACTGAGCTACAAGATTCACTCATTATTCTTTTCATCAGTCAAACAGCTCGAAATGATTTAGGATGTTTTGGACTTTCTGTAAAATGTATCTAGCTCCATAGATGCATCGACCCATTCTCATTCATTAATCTTAGCTACAAGTAGAGTAGTAGGGGTTTTAGATCTAGTATAATGTGTAAATGACATTTGGTGAATATTGCCAGGTACTGGTCTCTTCGTTTATTGAAAAAATACCTTTCTTATCATATTATTCATTATTGTGAGATGGAGCAGTGGACTATGAACTAATATGCTATATTAAAAATGTATTATAAAACAATGTACAAAGTAAGGTGCAATACAACAGCTATTTTTATATCATTTATATTCTTAGGCAGTATAAAAATAAAATGTTAGTTAGCCATTCATCCAACTACTCGATGGAATCATACTTTACTACCTTTTGGTTGTGTATTCTATTTTGATTTATTTATACATCATCAACAAAAGAATGCCATAATTGTACACCTTTTCTAGTCAATAATGATCTCAATTCATTTATATATTGTACATATTCCGCATTTACTATTGATTTCATTTTCCGAAAATATTTCGTTTAGAATATATCGTAAATATTAAAACTAGAATCGTAAGTATCAATTGTGCCATATTCTCTTACCGAACTAGTCATTAAACTAAAAGACTTCTCTCGCTTTTTGAGTTAAATGCGAAAAGTTCAACAAGTAGATTGTGTTGGAAAAGTTATTTATAAGTACGTACATAAAATTCATGAAAATGTCCATCCATTAGATCTATTATGCATTTTAATTTTAATCAATGGAAACTATTATTGGATTTTGTTGAAATTTCAGTATTATAACAAAATATAATTATAAGTATGTATGATTATTAGTAGAGCTAGTTATTTTAGATTATGAATCAACCTCAAAAATGTTCATTATGGCGCAGTATTTCACTACCAATATTTTAAGGCAGCTAATAATATTATAATAATAGTCTGCTGTTCCAGAACTTACCCAACATATTGTTGGGAGCATTTTATTCTAGTCGTTTGATTCTTAAGTTTTTAAAACTGTTATTTATGTAATGCAAATGTTGCTGTTTATTTATTTATTTCAATAATTTTATTAATATTTATTTTTAATTTAATAATACTGAATATTATGTAGTAACGCTTAATAGTTATATTATCTATTATGCAAGTAAAATAAAAGTAATATTATAATTTGGATATTCATTTCACTATTTTCAAATTAACACAATTTATATATACCTATATCTATATATATAAAAAAAACAGCTGGAAAGTACCAAAGCGAAGGTCTATTTATTTCGGAAATATAAAAGTAATTACTAATATATTTCAAAAAATGTTGCGTCATATCTCCTAGATATCTTTGATTCCTTTTTAATTTATATTTTGAAAATGTTGCAGTTTAAATAAGTATAATACACAACAAAAAAATTATCAGCCTTTCCACCTGATGAACATACTTTTTAGAGTTGACAACTTCACAGAAAAGTTCCCTTTTCACTCCAGTTAGATAACGACACCGTTAGTCTGATAAGTACCTATTAAAAATGAAGGATTTTAAAATTATGTCATGATGTTTCGAAAGTGCTGGGAGGGACATTAGTTCATGGAAGGCCAGATTCACAAAAAATATTTGGATATTTAGACATTAACAATACAAAAGTGCTCTAAACTCTATCTCCAGAATACCAAATTCACCATTATATAATTACCCTTACATATTGGTATACCTGGTAATGAACTGTCTGATCAGCATGCCAAAACAGCTTTAACTTCTGACACAGTAGCTCTTCATATCCCAATTTCCAAGGACATCAAAGGCTTATGTTAGATGAATGTGGCAATCTTCTTGGACTCTCTCTACCAATACCCTACTATCTATCCAACCATCTCTCAACATTAGATTAGATTAGATTAGATTAGATTAGAATTGGAGTGGCTCTTTCTCCTATCCCACTGCGACCTTTGCAGATCTATTGTGGTCGTCCCTATATTTGGAGCTCAATATCTAGCTTTATTCTTTTTATTAGACCTAATAGCCTGGATACCGCCTCCTTTCTCTGCTCTCTGCCCTCGGATTTTCTTCTCCGAGTAAGTGAAACCGCACTCTTGCTAGGCCTTCGCACTCACAGACTATGTGCTCCGCGGTCTCGTCTTCTTCCTGGCAGAACCTGCATAGGCTGTCATTTGCAAGGCCAATTGGGTGCATATGTTTCTTCAGCATACAATGTCCGGTCAGCATTCCCACCATCATCCTCGTCGTTTCCCGACTTTGACATGGTAGGTCGTGTAACAGTTTTGTCGAAGGGCTTTTAAGGAATAATTTTGGGTGTCTTTGTCCTGGGGTTTCATACCACCAGCGCAAAGCCTGGTTGTTTATCCATTTGTGCATGCTCTCTTCACTTAGGCATTTTGCAATTCCACAGGAAGGCTCTGGCCCTATCATGACCTCCGTTGCTCTCTGCTTGGCTAATTCATTAGCTTTTTCATTGCCTTTTATTCCTTGGTGGCCTGGTACCCAGGCTAGGGTCACTCTATTATGACTGCCTAGTCTGTTTAATGCCTTCCGACACTCCCACACCAGATTTGATGTTATCTTACATAAGCGTATCGCCTTAAGTGCTGCTTGGCTGTCTGAGTAGATGACGATTCTTTGGTTATCCACCTCCTGTCTCATCAACTCTTCTGCACAGCATTGCACCGCCAGTAACTCTGCCTGAAAAACAGTAGCATGTTTCCCTAGGCTTAGAGAGATCGTGAACTTCTCTTGCACCCCATATATTCCGGCTCCTACTGTTTTCGAGCCATCAGTGTACCACTTGATCTTTCAACATATAAAGTACGGTTTACTGACCCCACTAGGCTATCTTGACAAGAAGTATGGATATTATGAAGAGTCACACCAAACACATATCGACCTAATGACCTCAAGCAATAGACTGCCAAAACTGGCAGTGTCCACTTATTGTGAAACACATTCCCATCGACAATTCAATCAGACAGAGAGAGAGAGACAAAGAGACAGTTTCATCTTGAATCTCAGGTGCATGACATCCTCGGGGTCCCAAACCAAATTCAGACAGAGGAAATTGTTAAACAAGTTTTCAATTTATTTTAAAATCCTCAATTTTAATAGGTACAAACCAGATGCGCACAGGTTAACACAACGGATACCATCAGGTACCAGAACAACGGTTTCCTTATCTAGTTGTGGTGAGGAACAGATTAAGCTATACTGAAGTAAATTCTCAAAAACCATAACGTTGCCACCTCTCGTTCTATGAAGAAACAACAGTAAAGATAAATGAAGAAGCTATAATAACATGTAAATATGGATGAAAAGATAACTGGAAGATATTGAATAAAATCAACATACTGAAGCTAATCAACTTTCTTCACTTGCCAAGTTGTTGAAAATGGACCTTCCCCCAAAAACTGTAAATACCCCTAACTCACTACATATTCAAGACTGTTTTGCATGTCTGCAAAATGTTCATTTCCGTTTCTCTTTTACTTGTTTAATGTAGATATTGTTGAATGAAAAAAGCGCGAGTACCTATATTGTCTATCGAATTAAATACAAACATCAAATTGTAGCCATACCCCGTTGCATGTCGAGTTTTATTACATTTTACACAAAATAAATATAAATAAATTATTAACAATATATATTATATTATGATAGTAGATAATTTAAATTTAAAAATATTTGTAATCTGCTAAACTTGTAATACGGTACTGTAAAAACATATGAATGAATTAAAAAAAAGACAATTATTGATTGCGTCAACTTTCTATTAACTGTGTCACACGCACTGATTCATGCTTCAAAAAACTAACAGATATTGAAAAAAATTACATTTTAATATATCATCATCAATATTATTTAAGTTTGGACGAAAAATGTCGCTGATGCTTTTTCCTATATTACTTGTTGCCAACTGCTGTGAGGATATTTTTCAACACTTATTCCACTTTTACCAATTGTATAAAAAATCAGTATTGAGATTAATAATAACAAAACCTCATATTTTCTATTTTATCCAGGGAATCCAAATTGGATGGTTTTTCAAAGTATTCAACTGGAAAAGATTGAGGGTATCATGAATTATTTTCTCGCTAAATAATCCGACCAGAGCATAGTACTTGAGTTGTTTTATTATCGAGATATGGGGCGATCTTTTTCATGTTATCAAAGACGATGAACCTCAGTTGATAAATGCAGTCGCTTTTACAGACAAGGATATTAGGGATGTTATTACAGGATAGTCCTTTAATTAGCTCAGTCAATTTTTATATGTTTATAGATTTACTGGTTTTCGGAACTCCTTTTGTAGTAAATCCTGTTCAATATTAAAATCAATCTGATAATCATCATTATTTTCAAATCTCCAAATGGGAAATGTCTAATTTCTGGGGACCACCTTGCTGATCCTTCATTTCAGATACACCCAACAGGATTCATTTCAATCTTCCTGAAAAATTGAGGACAATTTGAAGGAAAGCCAATTACTGGGGTCTGTTCAACCGACATTTGGTATTATATTTTCTTATATTAAAAAATTTGGTACCCAAAACTTAAAAAAAAAAACAGTTCTGATCTATATATCTGATAACAACTAACTGAAAATCTGAGTAGACCATGGATTGTTTAACAAAAAAGTGGGTCAAGATATCTCAACTATAATTTCATTTTCAAAATACTCTGCAAAACTATCAATTTTGAGACACACTCCAATCTCTGATCTGAGCAGTTTTCCTATACGGCATTTTTTGTTCGAATTTGGATCATATTGACTGTTAGTTTTATATGTATGACTTAGACAAATCCTACCTACGTGTATGAAGTTATATAGTTTTTTTACACTGTCAATTTTGCTGGTGTTATATATTTCATAAAGTTCGTATTGGAAGGGAAAGTATTAGTTTTACAATCTTTTAATATATCAGGAATATT
The DNA here is from genome assembly GCA_910591675.1 of Galerucella calmariensis. Lineage (NCBI taxonomy): Eukaryota > Metazoa > Arthropoda > Insecta > Coleoptera > Chrysomelidae > Galerucella > Galerucella calmariensis. The sequence continues at coordinate 153,994 of CAJUYG010000330.1, forward strand.
GTATTATAAATCGCCCACCGTCTTTAGGGAGGGCCTTTGCAGTCCACAATAATGAAAAGAAAATGTCGCATATAAAAGTCTTTTTATAATAAAGTTATTACAGTTAAGTTGAAATATTTCTCAATAATTTAGGAAGCTTCGTTCATCCGAAATAAAGAATGTAGATATTTAATTTTATAATATTATCCAAAAATAAAACTATTGTAAATCAAGTTTCAAGGCAGGTATCTAGAATTAAAATAAAAAGACTTTTAGGCGTAAAATTATTATGGCATGATAGAGCTACAACCTTATGCTCGAAAATCTTCATACATGATATCTTGAAGAAAGTTTTCAAAAAGTCATGTCACTATCCATTATATTTATTATTACTAACAATTTTCAAAGTGAATCCGATTCTAATTTCAGCGAATTATTTATAAATATTATGGGATTTGAACCAGATTTAGGTCTCGTTTCAACGCATTTAGGTTTGGATTCATTTAGGAAAGCTATCCAGTTTATATGAAACTTTATAAAAGAATTATAAATTAATAAAGTTAAATATAACGCATTTTGTTGTATAATTTAAACTTACAGCCCAATTCCTAGAAAATCTTAAATCAATCCAGTACGAGAATGGAACTCTCGATTGATACAAGCGACAATGTGTTGGACAAAAACAAGTATACTCAGTTTGTGACCGCTCGCTATCTATTATTGAGGTTTTTCGGAGTGATGAGTGAACTTGAGTACAGCCCTTGCAATCTATGCTTTTCATTTTTTAATATTATTGAGAGTATCTTGCAAATCGTCGCCAGAATGTGAGAAGTATAGAAAACTCAAAATTTTGCTAAATTAGTTCTGTCATAGTATTTACCAAGAAAAGTAGCTGCTGCTTCTCAGTGAACTGTCAACTCTTCGAAAAGTATTTTTCCAAAACTCTGTAATGTGTTAATAGTCTGTATACAACTATTATCTTGGACATTTATTGATAACACGCTTTACCAAAATAACAATTTTTTCACATGAAACTGCATTCAAATGTACCAATCGTAGATAACCTGTATGAAATATTGATTTCCCTTGGTTCGCCATCTATGTGAGAAACATTGAACCTAATGCATCCAGCTCAGGAGATTAACAGAAAATTTTACCTACATTTTCTGAAATAATACATGGAATACTAGATGGCAATAATATGGTCGCAAGAGCTTTAAGAACGGCTTGCTGTGGATGTTGTCGGCCTCACGTATCTCTAAAACTTGGTATACTAAGTTCCATGATGAAGTTTTATATGAAAAATCTAATCAAAGTAGTATATTATGTCATAATAAAGTTTTTCGGTCAATGCGGGGGATTCAAAACCAAAATCCAACATTCATATCGTACGATATATTAAAATTCATTATATAAAAAAGATTTAAAAAGTTGAAAAATAAAAAATATAGTCGTTATTAAATAATGGAGGCAATCAATTATTAAAAGGAAGCTGTCTCTTAAGATTTAAGATATTATTTATCAGTATTTATTCTGAATCATCATTGTATGTGTTGGTAGGCTGGAGTATTATTCCCTTATTCGGTATTGTAACTGTTCGTTGCCCAGGGTTGATTTTCAAATTTTGTTCGGACCGTCCTTCATCCTTCAACGCATCTTCTGAGTCTAAAGCAAATTTTAATTGATTTGTTAAAATACTGTTCAAAAAGTTTTTATGGCGTTATATTAGATTTAACTAACTAACTAACTAACTTTGACATCTATTACTAAAATGACAATTTTGTCACAGAAAACTGTAATTAAGTAAGTTACCCTTGTTCCGATTTTTGTTGAAAGTAGAATAGTCTAATAATTTCGCTTTCCTAGCTAAGAATTGGTCTACAAGCGCTTTTTGTTTTGTCCTAGCCTTATCTAGCACTGCGTAAGTATTGGTGTCTTTGAAGTTGCTTCTTGTTTTTAAAAAATTAGCTCCGTTTTCCTGCAGAAATCTGTCTAACTTCCCTTTGTTTTCCTGCCATGATTGTTTCAGTCTAAAATTGAATATAAAATATTTTATAAATATCCAGATGGCTTCTCTACCAGTAAAATATTTGATGTTGATTCCAATACTCTGGAAATGCCTTGCTTAGAATAGTAAAGAAATCATTTTTTGCGTACCTTACTGGAAAACCAATTATATGAACAACAAAATAGGGCGGAAATATTGTTAAGCAGCAGATGCTTCATTATTTGGCTGATCCCAAAATCTTACATGGAATTATTTAATAGTAGGAGATATAACTTGTTCTCCGTCTATACCAACTTTTATAGAAATCGTGTAAGGAGTCTCCAATATATAGATAGTATCAGCTCGTCGTGAAGCAGCCTGAATATTTCTCCATTCATAAATATACATGAAAATAGTTATTTATTTACAAAAGACCAAAAACTGTTTGTTATAGTCGAGTCTGCAAAGTCTGCGTCTGCGTAGCCGAGACTAGCATGCATGCGAGACAATAGACAATAGAGGTATATAAATTTTAGCCTATACATTTCTAGTGGAACGATTGGCGCTCTTTTTTAAAGCTCTTATGATTCTTTTATTGCGGTGAATCACTCCGCTTTGTTCTCTTATGAGTTTTTTCATAGCTTGGCATGTTATTCTGACTTATTCACGACTTCTCTCCATTTTTTCCTGGCTGAGTTCATTCCAGTTTGTTATTTCAAGTATTTTGATATCTTTTATTTACGAGTACAATTTAGTTGAACCACAAAATATATTTTATCTCAACTTAAAAAAAAAATAGTTTTCGAACAAGTGTTGAGTATCGAGAAGGTATGGACGACTTGCCACTAAATACCTTAACACAAAACTGATGGTCATTAAACATCAATAGAAGCTAGAAGTTTTCGGAAAACTGAGCGAGTTTGAGGAGGAAAAGCGAACAGCTACCGGATTAAAATGAAAATGAGACGATATTTCCTACAATCTCTGCATAATAATGAACGGGACAAGTTTAAACAGCAGAATAGGGTAAGTAAGGGGAAACGTTTCTATGAATTATAAGTCATCACGTACTCTGCATATTTTACAAAATTTAAATATACTCACCGAGCTGTTAATTTGTGGATATCATTGTTTTCCCTGAGTATACCTGATTTTTTGGTTAATGGGAAGTTTTTATTAGATGACGCTACCACTGGCGTTTTATCAAAAGTAGTAGCCTTTCGAAGCAAAGATCGATGATCGAAGTTTGAGAGTAATTTAGAGGGATTTGCTCCAATGCGGTCTTCTATTGTGACTAGCGGTTTTTCGGTGTCTCTTTTTTGATTCACTTCCCGTTTTTTTATATCCAAAAATTTATTGCAAGTAATTATTTCAAGTCCTAAATCCTTGGCAGTCTTTTGCATGAGTTCAATATCAATATCTATATTATAATAAACAAATATTATCTCATGCAAGAACTTTCTAGTGAATGGTGAACGATGAGAATGAAATGAGGCAATTGAAATGAGGTTATAAAAGACGCGGAAGAAAATCTAAATTTGTTTTACAGTTGGAAGAGAAAGCTTCATAATTCAATGTGACTTTTGAAAAAGGTTCAAAATGGTCAAAATTTTCAAATATTGTACATATAAAGACATATTAAAAGCATGTTATAATTGTAGTATTTATTTTAACTTAGATTGGACATATCGTATACAGGCAATATCTCGCTCATTTGATAAGATAGTTAATAAATAAAAAAACTGCATTAAATGGCATTAAAGTACCTTCCTAATCACTCATAAAAATGATTTAAATTTGACAGCCCCCCACTTTTTATTTTCAAACGGCACCCCCTGTATATTGTCATTGAAAATTGCGTGTCGTTTTATTTGGAATACAACGATGGTACATATTTGGTATTTTTTTCAATTAATAATAACAGAAGCATCAATATTGCATGAAGTATCAGTTTCAACTAAAATACCTCTGATGCAATTCAAAAAACGACACAGTGTTCAAAATTATTTCCCGCAGAATCTATGCAAGCTGCAAAACGTGTTGAAAGCTTTCTGAATCATAGCTGGTGTAACGCTACGACTTGCTTCACTAATGCGTTCTTTAAGATCCTCTAAATCATAAAATACTTCAACCTAGAATTGTAACTCTTCTGTTGTTAGCAGTGACTACTGTTTTAAAAGCCATCTGAAGTTTGGCCGCAGGAACTATAAATTTAAGCGGGAGGTTTGAATATCAAGTTGAGGGAGAATTTCATCCTTTTTAAAAATACATTGACTCCACCAAATAACACAAAATGCAGCTGTCTCTTAAAAAATATAAAACGCGACTGATAGTATTTCGTCAAATCTTGCGTCAACAAAAGTTTGCCAAGTATTCTCTTATATTCAGCTCTGATGCAAGATTACAATAGGCATGATTAAGAATCACTAAAATATCGATTTGATATAATTGTATAAGATACAGAGATTCTAAAGAAATCACTTATTTTTATTTTACATGTGTGATTAGTGATTACATTTATTTTAGTAGACTTATAAGCACAAAATTTAACCATTCGCTATCTTATCTCAAACACCAATCAAAAGAGAGTGACGTCGTACTTTCGCAAACATCCATGATCCGAACATCTGTTTTAAATTTCCTTTGTTGTTTGTTGGCTTTGCTTGGTTCATATGTCAAGTGTTTGAAGTTTGACTCATAGAGAAATATAATCTTTCTATGGTTTGACATTGACGATTTTACCACAGGACACAGATCATAGATAACCTATCGACACAGATGATGGTTTTTACGAATTGATGATGTCATAGACAGACGCCATTACTATTCTAGCATTTTGGCTTGGTTTTGGCGCATAGTTTGAAATGTGTTTTTTTAAAGTTGAATTTCTCCTTTTAAAACTTTTTCCTCAAAGAATAGTATGTTATTAAACGAGCAATTTATGATAGCCATAATTCACGATGGGTGACGTTTGCGTCACGAGCCGCAGGCGAGGCGCGCAAGTCACCCAAGTGAATTATGGCCATAAATTGCGAGTAGAATACTATACTTTGTCCACGACACTTAATTTATTTATTAATAAATAAAAGTCAGTAGCGATTTGGCATATTACTAACCTCAAAATGTTGTGGCATCTACTTCAAATAATTTGACATATATAGAGATGGGCGATACTGTAGAAAGTATCAATACAACGTACCGTTATAAATATATTGTTTTGAAATACTTCATATTAGAAAATATCGTTATGAAAAGTATCAATACTAAAAATTACAATATTTTATAGATACGATATATGTCAGAAACAAATTTCCTGAACAAAATACTCAGATTTATTAGTTTATTTCATATTGTACTCCCATCTCTAGTCGTGAATTATGAACCATAATACACTACAGTGTATTATGAACCATAATTCACGACAGTTGATATATGGGTACCATATACCTTTAGTTAGGAGGTAAAATATTGACTTATTATTAGTTGGTCGTGGACAAATAACATTTATTGTAGATGAAGTATGCCTATTGATTCTAGGTTGAAGTATTTTATGATTAAGATGATCTTAAAGAACGCATTCGTGAAGCATGTCGTAGCGTTACACCAGCTATGATTCAGAAAACTTTCAACACGTTTTGCAGCTTGCATAGATTCTGCAGGAAATAACTTTGAACACTGTTCGTTTTTTGAATTGCATCAGAGGTATTTTAGTTGAAACTGATACTTCATGAAATATTGATGCTTTTGTTATTGTTATTTGGAAAAAATACCAAGTATGTGCTATCGTTGTATTCCGAATAGAACGACACGCAATTTCCAATGACTATATACAGGGGGTGCCATTTGAAAATAAAAAGTGGGGGGCTGTCACATGTAAAACATTTTCTTATAAGTCATTAGGAAGGTACTTCATTGCCATTCAATGCAGTTTTTCTATTTATTAATTATCTTGCCTGTATTCGATAACTTGGGACACCCGGTATTATAATAACTCTTCAGTATTCTGGTTTCAACTTGAATATTATTATTTGCAGCTCCATCTGTTTTCGCACGCTACTGAATAATTTAAAACGAGACTAGACTTCTATTTACAATATCCCAAATGACATGGAAAGCAATTTTTTAGTTCTATTTTTATTTGCACACTCACCGTCTGTGTTTTTGTCCATAGTGCATTTACATATTTTGTGTTCCGGATCGAACTGGGCTCTGCCACCTGATCCTGAGCAAATAGTGTCACATTGCCAATCCAGATCATGCAATTTATTGGAATTTTCATCCAGAGCAAAACTTACCGAGTTATCTGAAACAAAAAAAATTGAATTAGATTTCTATTGAAAAGCGTACACAATTTCTGTTTTCATTCTCACTATCGACAATTGTGCAGGCTTTTAATATTCATGATTAGAAATAGCCACTGTATTCAAAATAATCGAAAACATATTATTAGTGTAGGGAAATTGCATCCCAGATTTCTGCAACTCAACAATGGGTTTGAGAACCCATTACTCACAGCTCCTTTAAGCGTCCTCTAACCTTCTGCCTCTTCTACAACGACATAATCAGTATTCTGCTCAAGAAAGGTGGAGAAAATGATCTATAATACAAAGCCCACTTGACGTACGAGAGTGAAACATGGACCCAAACAGAAAAACAGGAGGAGAAGGAAACCAAATGAATGAGTAAACATATTGAAAGGTGAATCAAAAATTTGGGTCTGCAATGCCTGTAGAGAATATACAGATTCAGCAAATAATTATGTTCCCTATAGCCATTTTGTGAGTGGAAAAGGGGAAGCTTTAGAATAACAGAGATACAATGTCTAAAGAAGTGAGCGGATGAGCATAAGGATGATAAATATTTGCCGATTCTGTATATATTTTTTATTAAACGAGAGGAACCAAAAGGTATAACAATTTGAAATGAATTTTTCATTACTTTCTTTTCAAAATAAAGTAGGTATGTTTATTTTTCCTCAAAGAAGATCAAAATTTAATTTTAAGTCCCAATTTCGCCAACTCACCCTCCGTTCTCTAATATGTTTAACTTTGAAGAGAGAAATCTGATATTTGAGGAGTTAAATAAACTTAAGATGTAAACAGCCAGTAAGTATACCTACTACGTAACTTGAGACTTTCCAGATTCTTGAAATTTCTACGTTTAACGTCCAGCAGAGCAAACTTCACGAGCAAATAAAGAAAAAATAGATCAAATCAAATAACATAAACCGAGAGTTGAGAAACTTTAATGAAATTTATATCTGTAAACTATAATGGTTGAAAATTATGTTTGTTCTCCAATAAGAATGCTGTTATTATCATTGGTCAATATATAGGGAAGTCCAATCTCAAAATATCACAATCTGCTGCAACTTGCTTCAATATTGATAATGACGAAGTTGGAGAGTGGCAAAGCTGAAACTCACGTTATTGTTACAATAACGTAACCTATACCGAGTTGTCAAAATCCTATTTTTATGCGAGTTAAGGCACCTGGCACAATTCACATAGAAAAGAAAAGCTTAGGCTTAGGCGAGAACAATATAGTCAACTTACTATGGATTCTAGGACACACTGAAATAGAAGGGAATGAAATAGCAGATGAACTAGCAAAGAGGGGGACTGAAATACCTTTCTGTGGGCCTGAACCCTTTTGCGGAATCAGCCCCAATGTAATATTGGAAGAAATAGGTAACGCCAAGAAAAAAAAGATCTCACCACTGGAAAGATCTGGTGAGACTTATACAATCAAAGACTCTTCTGGGTGACTACAACCTGTTGAAATCAAATGAATGCATAAGTCAAAGTAGAACTGCGCTAAGAGTTTAACAGGGATCCTAACGGGACATTGTCGTCTGAATGGGCACCTGAAAAAGCTCTAAATAGTGGAGAATGCAGATTTTATGGCATGGAAGAAGAAACCTCCATCCACATACTGGCCAACTGCACAGCACCTCAGAATCCTACAGCACAGCACCTGGGAGATATAAGGGGAACATTCACCTAAGTTGTAGCCTGCAGACATCCTAAAATTCCTCCGGGAAATAGGACTAACGGAACTACTAGTTTTTGAGACTCTCCTCAGAAACTAAGTAGAAGTATGGGGGCACAATAGATCTCTCAGGTCTCAGTGAATGTGACCTTAAAATACATACATACATAATAACGGTTTTTACATAAAAAAATATGATAATAGCTATTTATGCCATCAGTTACGAAATGCCTAATTTTGTGTAACGCGTGAGATTTCATTTCGTAACGTATTGCATACAAGATTTTTTCTAATTTTGAAGAAAGTAATAAAAAATAAAATTTAATATAATTGATAAAAATTTGGAAAACATAAATTTAGTTTGTTGCTGTTACTTCATGTTAGTTTGACATTTTGTAAAAAAGTCTAGACGGACGTTAATGGAAAAGTTTTACTTGCATATTTTGAGGGAGATCTAAAAGTTTCCACATTATGGACACTTTACTCAATGTTAAGGTCTGAACTAAATCTGAAAAGGAATATTGATATTAAAAAATATACAAATTCGGTAGCATATATTAAAAGGCAAGCGGACGGGTACAGTGCTAAAAAGTCAAAAGTTTTTATTGAAGAAGATTTTGCCAAATTTTGTAGTGGAAGCTGATGACAAAGAATACTTAATGGCTAAGGCTGCAATGATAATTGGAATGGCAGGAGCATGGAGAAAAGCAGAATTAACATTTCTTCCAGTTGAAAATGTTATAGACGGAGGAAGCCATTTTCGTGTTGATATCCCACCTTCAAAAACAAAAGTTATACGACAGTTTGCAATTACCACTGGAGACATTGAAAATACGAAAATACGAAATATTAAGAAAATATATTAAGTTGTGTCCCCAGGTTCTTAAACACAACAGATTTTTTGTAAAATATGCGAATGGAAAATGTACCAGAAATCCTGTGGGAATTAACACATTTAGCAGTCTGCCAAAAGTTATTGCACAATTTCTTGGTCATTCAAGTCCTGTTCTATATACTGGCCACTGCTTCAGAAGAAGCTCTGCCACTTTCCTAGCAGATGGTGGCGCTGATATTTTAAAATTAAAGAGGCATGGAGGTTGGAAATCTACCTCTTTTGCGGAGGGATATGTTGAAAATTCCATGAATAATAAAAAACTTATAGCGCAAGAAATATTTGGTGAAACATCTAATACAATGTGCGCCGCTTCCCAAATAACAGCAAGTTCTAGCAATGAAAAAAACATGTCCTCGGGAATTAATTTGAATAATTGCAATAATTGTGTTATCAATATTCATAATAATTAATTAATTTATAATTTATGTTTTTAACTTGTATTAGAACAGTTTAATAAATAGAATAATTATTTTTGTCACTAACTTTGGAATACATTTTTCGTCACCAATTGCATAAAAGTTTACTTTATGCAACTAGTTACAAAAAGTAAGACGTTTCATAATGTCAATCAGTTTTAAAAAGTGTCACTTTATATGTCAAAATTAGAAAAAGTATCTTTACGAACCTATTAGTGCTGCAAATACTAAAAACGAAACAACACAAAACATTCTGGCTGAAAAATTTAGTGCAACGTAAGTTATTTGATAGTTAATCAATCGTGTAGATCTGTGTGTATATCTGTTTACTATGTTTTGAATTACGTATGCCCAGCAACAAGCTTATGGCGATCGGGCGCGCTTCAAATGCTGACCTGTGCAAACATAGCAAACACAACAAAATTCTGTTTGTATAACTGAATTATATTACGTAATTTAACAAATGGGTTGATTCTAGTTCCAGAATCATAATTCATTATATTACTAATCGATCGTTTGTTTATTCTTTATTGTTTTGATTATATTAGGTACACTTTAAAACAGTGTAAGCGAATAGATATTCATGGTAATAATTTATTTCTAGGTCAACATTAGCAGTAATGTTATTGTTGGTAATAGTCTTGTGTGAAAGAGATATTCGTCAAAACATTTCGCTGGAATATAAAATTAAATCACTTTATACAGAGTGTGTTCTGAAATTCGCATATTATGGGATACTATTGTATTATCGATTTTATGTGAAAAGAAGATTCTTTATAAAAGGTTTTACCTGACCCCAAGCCTGAAATGAATCTATCAGGAATCGAAAATTCCAAGTTATATACAGTGTGATCCACTTGAGACCTTGTTATGCCTTTTAATAATTGACATTTGATGAACTTACATCTTTGGAGCTTTGAAAAGATCGACTAATACTAGAAGCTTGATGAGGTTACAGAGATAACAGTCTTTTTCAAAAATCCAGATCTGTTGGTTTTAAATATGGATGTGGGTCTTATACATCGCAGTGTTGTGATGCCAACCAATTGACCCCATTGCAATCTAATCCAATTTAAGTTTTCAGAAATATGGTATAAGAAGACCATTTTGAAAATAACTTTATTAAGACTTTTCCCATAAACTTGATATTGCGAAGACATAAAATGTTATAGCCAAGTTTGACCAATTTCTATGACAATACTTAAAATATAAATCTCAACAACAATTCAAAACTCACGAACTCCGACTACGTTTTTCGTGCCAAAATCATAAATTCAAGTTAATAGTTTGCAGGTGTCAGATTGTAAAGAAAGAGCCGCCATAAATATTCATTTACTTCAGTGAATCAGTTCTGGTAAGAAAGTTTTATTGGAGAGACGTTCGCTTAGCAATTAAATTAACTTACCTACGTGTAGTATAAATGCAGTAAGAAAAAAAAAGTCCTTGAAAAATTCCATAAATTATCTAACTAATCAGAGGGTAATTTAGTGATAACTCTATAACGTTTCTTAAGTGATATCCACGAAGGTCTTTTCAACTTAAGGATCAGAGGAAAAAATCACCACATCTGATGAAAATTGATCAACCTGCTGATAAACGAAATACATCCTGCACTGGAAATGAATAAGCATTTACGGCCGTTTTCATAACAAACATTAACACTACTTTAAGTTTTAAAGCGAACTTGAATAAAGATTGATTTTATAACAGTCTTCATAACTTTAGGTCGACTTTAAGTTAAAGTGGACACAATCGCGACTTAAGGCGACTTTAACCTCGAAATTTAAGACAGTTTTCAGTTCGTTGTGTCAGTATTGTGGACAAATTCTCTTAAGATGGAAATAGATACCAAGTCATCAGCCTTTGACCGAGAGTGATGAGGAAATATTCATCATCAGGAAACGAGAAATATATAAACAGAGAGTAACAGATTTTAATAATTGGTCAGATAAAGAATTTTACCAAAAGATTCAGGTTGAGTAAACCTGCTATAGTGGCGAGATGGCCAGGGAGTGCTCATGATCAGACTATTCTTGATAATAGTCGATTGGAAAATAATTTTGAAGGCCAATTTAGGAGGTTCCATTTAATTGGAGACTCTGGATATATACTATACGATGAGTCATCAATAAGAACTAGGAATACAGTAGAAATACAGTATGGTGTCTGGAAAATACGCTTTCCTATACTATCCCTAGGTATAAGGGTTAACCTGGATATAGCAATGACAATAATTGCAGCAACAGCGGCTCTTCATAATATGGCTATCGAAATGAATCTTCTTCTGTTGTAAAATGTATACCCCTAACTCTTTTTCTATTTTCTCCACCCATAACACTTATTTCAAGTTGAAAATCAGAAGAAAGCATAAACACTAATAGGTATAAATATATAATACGAACATAAACAGAACCCAACTTCAATTGAAAAAATCTTGAAACTGTCATAGTCACTGATACCAACTTCTCTTGATAAACGTAAAATCACACTTTACTTAAAGGAACAGAACAGAAATGTTATGATAATCATTCAACTTTAAGTGAAGTTAAAGTGATAAGGTCATTTTAGCTAAAGTGACCTATTCAAATACAGAGAAACTTAGGAAGTTGTTGCTAGACTTACAAATTGTCAGGAGATAAACAAACAGCATCTTGAACATTTGATATCATCGTTTTGTTTCCATACTTTTGGGTAGCTCCTTATAAGCAATAGGTCAATGATTCGATGTAGTACAAGCACAATAAATATTAATACACCAAACGAGAAAATTGAGGTTAAATTCCTTTTTTTTTTCATAGACAATTATCCAAATGAAAGAATTAGTAGTGTAGTACCTAGCCTAATATGGATACTATTCTATACTCCAATAGTTCTTTATTTTACGAAGTAAGCTATTCGATGCAGCTGTTACAAAATAAACCAAGAATTTAATTAAACCCATTTGAAGTATCTACTGTGAACTTCCAATGCAATACCTTATCTTTGTTTCCCTGATTAAATACAAATCGAAATAAAGCTTCATAGAAAATAGCAATGAGGCTAGAGTGTCTTTGAAATGAAATAGCAGTATTGGAATGTGAAAAGGAAGCTTTGTTAAAAAAAAGGAAGCGAGGTGAAATATTTGGAGGCAAGTATAAAATTTATTCATGTATTCTAGTATGGGAAGCTGATATAAAACCTTAATGGCAAAATAATTTCACGGAATTAGATTTTCTTGATTTCTTACTGAGTGAAGACGATAATATTGCTACCGAAAGTAAAGAAATTATTGGGTTGTTATAATAAAGATGCCTTCCGGCTGTTGGAATGGAATACAATTGAACTAGGCCAAAAGTGACAACTCCATGTTTCACCTAAATTGAGAAATTATGCACAACTTATGAAACAAATGTTTGTGTTACGAGTCAACCTTAAAACATTGAGGTAGATAGATCGACCAAAGATTTGACTGCACAGTAGGTACTAGGATTCAAAAATTGGTCAACACTTGAAGAATCAGAACAAATAAAAAACTTGAGAGGTGTCAAGGGACACCTGGATGGAACGAAGTTACTTTCGATTAATTAGTGAATGAATTGTACATATACATACACACACCGAAACATTTATATATATACATATATATATATATGTACTCTGTCTGTCTATTCTTTCATACACGTCATAGATGCGCGGGACTTGGTAAATACAACAGAGTGTATAAAAATATATATATATATATATATATATATATATATATATATATATATATATATATATATATATA
>CAJUYG010000330.1:167566-197920 GCA_910591675.1 Galerucella calmariensis
GTGAAAATTTTTTCAATTTATTTGCTTTCTATAAGAGAGAAAGATGCAGACAGAGAAACACGCGACGCCGCACAGCTTACAATAGCTTCCTATATCAAAAAGTGTCGTGACAACTTTTGGTAAGAATTTTATCCGTCTAGCCTCCTTTCACAACGCGCGATAAGGAACTTCGTTCCAATAATGAACAAGAGCCAGGGCCAAGTAGCTCCAGTGGTCCCAGTAGTTGATTGCAGTTTACACCTATCCAGACAGTCCTAGAGAGCGGAACTGCACTAAGTAGACATAATGTAAGTCAAGAATCCCGTTTTGGGTAGCTTTATCGCAAAATTGTATCCTGCATAATATGTTATTACTTTATGGACTCGCTGTATATTGTTATTCATCAGGTATACTATGTAGATTTTGAGGTTTGTTTTTATCATTAGTGTGAAAATAATAAAAAAATAATACGTTACATTGTGCAGTATAATAATAATAATCATGTCCTAAGGTTTTGGATATATACATATCAAGTACAATCAGCAGTATAATACTAATGTTGAAATTACTTTCCGAGAGAATGGCCTTAGTTTTGCTTTGAAGTCATATCCACCAGTTAGACTTCGCTCAAAGCTGCGGGGTGAATAGTAACTTGATTTTCTTGTTAACGTGGTACTTGGACTTAGTTGACATGCATACGAATTGATCCATTCTGATTGAACGGAATAGGGTTTTTGTGAGAATCTTGTTAAGCAATGAAAAACATGTAAAGCTATTTCGAAGAGCAATAAATAATAGAATTTGACTTATACACGACATCTGGGAATTTGGTTGAAAAGTATTTAGATGAAATGATACTAAATCACATGTACATACAGTATTTTTTTTTATTGGTGAACCATTTAACCTATTTAAAGCACGTCTCAGCATGTTTAAATAGAACTTTCAAACACGCGCGTTTTTTTAAGTTACCATGGCAACAACAACAACTCGAGAAACGAAGTCTAGATGACAATTTTTTTATTATTGATCTGACAGGAGTACTTTGTAACGTCAAAGACTTCGAACAATATTTAACAATTTCAATTTTATAATTGAGAATGGTGGTATTGTTTGAGATATCAACTTTTCGATTTTTCAAATCGGAGGAAATGGTATTTAAATTAATACTATTAACATTCTCAGAACTAAAAATACAAATTAGTTTATGTTTTCCTCATTTCCATGACAACAACGCAATTCCAATTTAACCATTTTACATTATTGGTTCTTATTTCCAGTTCTTGTTGTAGTAGTAGTAATAGATACCAGTATTTATAATTTCAAAGTGCACTAATAAAAAAAAATAGCGTGAAGTATTCCTGGATAACTGGTCTCTAAAACACGCTCTAAAAATCGCGCGTGTTTTGACGACTTTAATATCCACTTATACTTTAATAATGTACTATTAATAATGTGTAATCAACATCTGACATACCAGTACAAAAACTGTAGTTGAAGTCAACATATTTTTTTCAAGTAACAATAACAAAGTTACAAGGATTCAAGTAGGTATGTGTGCATTTTTGTTGAGTAGAAATCTCTTCTACAGGTGTACTGCAGGTCTTAATTGATAAAATAAATCTGCAATAGTGAACTTTCTGTCAATATTGTTTATTCTATTAACAATCTTAATAATAGCAGTAAAGCCCAGCTAAATCTTCTACATCATACACATATTCACTAGTTCTTGTTAGCGACATGCTTCCGAAATTTCGGTATTGTATAGTTGAAAATATAGTTTGGAGGAGAGGGTAAACTGGAATGTATTGGAAAATATGGATCATGTAAAGATCGTATAAAGTTTTCCCAGTATTTTCGCAATAATAATTGTGATTATTTCTTAACACGTGTTGGCTAGTTGCTATTTCCAGTTGATCTATTTTTTGTTTTGTTCATTTTTCATAACTTGTTGATGGATTTAGATTAAATCTACTAGTAAATTCCCCCAAAACATGTCGAGAATGACATTTTGTATATTCCTCTCTCCAAATCTCTCCTGAGCTAAAGCAAACAAAATGGATGTGAATTTTGTAAGCAATTTCCAGTAGTTGTTAAACTGTTTGTTGGAAACAAAGGACGATGAGAGAATAGTCACCAATGGTAAACATAGACCTTGAGTTTGTGGTTCACTTTACCAAGACATTGAACGATGTTTCAAAGTGTCTTAATAACTTATGCACTCTCACAACCAAAGGCGTGCAACGAAGATAGGTTTTTAAGGAATGTAAAACATGTTTCAATAAAAAAAATGTGGAAGTCGTAGAAAAATGGGATGAGAAATAATAAAAGTGGGGAGCGAATTGAAAATTATCTTACAAAAATATAGTTGATATTATGTTCGTAGAATTCAATAGTTCACATTGTTGTTCATGTCATTCGATAACAAATGTTAAGAGATTCTCGAAATTGTCTAAAAAAATCTCAGAACTTAGAAGATACTGTCTGTGATTTCCATCTTAAGAGAAAACATCGGAACCAAATAGTACTCAAAAACCAACAGAGCAATAAAAACTCAAAGTTGCTTACGGAAATAAGACAATTTCCAGTAGTAATGACCCAAGGACATTGATAATTGTTCGAAAAAGCTCTATGACAGATTTCGAAAGCTTGTTGCTTGGAAACCTACAAGCAACAAGCTTGAGAAAGTTGTCATAAAATTTTTGAGCATTTATCAATGTCCGAGGGTTATTCGGATAGAAAAATTTTCGCCAACTATAGTATTACAACCAAATCGTGACATTTCGAAATATTAAATATTTGAAACTTCAAAATCGAAATAAATCAATATGTATCCATAGCAACGTAAAAATAGCCCATGGTCTGTTATCAGTGTAATGTTGACATGATTGGGTGAAATTGTTCATATGATAGAAAATGAGGAAATTTAATTGGTTCTTGGAACTGTCAAAAAAATTTCACTGTAATTAAGTGAAATAATTTCAGCAAAATCCCTAAGAAACAAACATTAGTACGACTTTGTTTGAAAGAGGATTTTCGAGTTTATATTATGGAAATCTTGGCTTAGAGTCTTAAGAGTTGAAGTAATACATAATTTATCTACTCATCAATTTTAAATGAGCTGTAACTCCTAGACGGTGAACGTTATGATATACGGATTTTCTGTATTGTATTCCGTCATGTTACCTTGAGAAACGTCAGCCACCTTGACTAACATGCCGCTACCTGTTTGTGTATAGTTTTTGTTATAATATTTGTATGAAAAAATATCAAGCGGCGTTGACAAGAAGACAGAATTCTCCTACTTTTGTATATAGAATTGTATGCACAATCGATTGGTGGATATTTCTGAGCTCTATCTGTGGAGTTACGCCTTGATTTTCGTCCAGAATTTTTTTCTTCTGGTTTTTTTCGATAATTCTACTGCGACGACTCCAGAGATAAAAACTTTCCAAGATATGGTATGGTGGGATTGTCAGTAGTAATACCCCTAGGGTCTTGATAATACCGAGATAATTTTGTCATAGAGAATGCTGAAAGCGTGTTGCTTGATAATAGCCCAAGGCCGCAGGCCGAGGGCTATTATCTTTAAGTAACACGCTTGAAGGATTCTCTACGACAAAATTTTGAGTATTTATCAAGACCCGAGGAGTATTCGATAAGATAATTTTTTACTTTGTAGATATCAAAAAATTGATTGTCAATCTGACGCTTAATACTTTTCAATACAAACTTTATTAGTTTTAATCAAAAATGACTCATTTTTATTTAAAACTACAGTTGTGAAAAGTACAATTGGTGAATTAATTGAATCGTTAGATGCAATACCGAATCTTTCCGACATTTTTAATCCAGTTGTCAGTTTGACGTTTAATTAATTTTTAATAAAACATAGACACCAAACTGATAACACCACATGTAGGGTATTATCGCTGTAATACAGCAGTGATTGGATGAAATTTGACACATGACTTGAAATTAAGTAATTTGATTGGTTACTATATTCAGTAAAAAATTATCCCCTATACCTCATCTAAAAACCAGGAGGAGTAATTTCAATTTAAGTTGACAATTTGTAGACCTCTGATTGTTCAGATTGTTATTGACATCAGCTGATAGTTTTCATTTTTGATAGTTCTGATAGATAGATAGATATACTCAATTTGTCAGCGCATCCGCTCTTGTTATTTTCTCGGTTATTTTATTGGTTCTGCTTAGTTTCGTTGAAACTGTTCCTATAAAAACTTCAGTAGGCACATTGATTAAATATCTGCAATTTTGGATACTTCTACTTCGAGTACCAGCTCCTCGCTTAGTCCGACAAAACAATATAAATGGTGAACTTATAGGTCATTTAGGACCGTCAAAAATCAAATACATTCTTATTATATCTACAATTTCTCAAGCAATTGGTAGGATTATTACTTTTTCTACTACCGTGCGCTTTAACCCACTTTCCCGCACGCATTTTAGCTTTGAAAGTGTCACTTTCCCGCACTAGTGCGGGAAAGTAAAATTATGCAAATTTTGACCTTATTAGATAGTTTCTTACTACGGAAGTTATAACTATTCTTACACCAGGTGAATAAATAGTCCATCAAATAAAATCAACATATTGTTTTCTAGCTTTTTGTTGCATTTTTAATTTTCTGATAATATAAAATAATGAAAATATTTTGATATAACCTTGTAAATTCTTCAAAGTAGTGTCACAAAACAACTATTAAACCACCCGGGTTTGATATGAGAAAAATATATCAAATGAAATTATTATTATTTTAAGTAATTCACAGAATGCAACAAATTGTATTTCTAATATTAATATTTATAATAATAATAATAGTTTTTGCTCCAAGTTTTTTATATGTATGTTAAAATAAAATAAATTTTGAAAAATGGGTTGATATATATTTTTGTATATACGGTCGTAGAAAAAATAATGTTCCTAACTCATGCGTAAAGTGTCTTTCCCGCCCTTGACCGCTTGCCCGAACTCCGCTTCGCGTCGTTCGGGTCAACTGCAGTCGCGTGCGGGAAAGTATCACTTTCCGCACTTGTTAGGAAAATAACTATTTATATTAACATGGTATTGAATGCTCATCATCTTCCTTGTAGGGAATACCGAGGTAGGGGAACAAAATACAGTGCAGAAAATATTAGAGCATTAGAGGAATACCAAGACTTTTGGAAAATTGTGATAAGTGAATTAAAAATGCTGTTCGAAGAACAAAAATGAGTTATCTATATTGGATAGTATTTTTCGAGCTTTGGAACAAATTAAATTCAACTGTGTATTGAATAAATATACTATTTGTTTATTATATGCATTGTATTCTTACATATTTGGAAAGATATCGTCGAAAGACTATTATGGAGGTAATAAGCTATCAAAGGTTTAAAAAATATATGAAAGAATGGGTTTTGTGAAAGTTTGGTGAAAATTATGAAATAATTTAAAAAACTTATTTATTGACTTCCTTTTTATTGCATTCAGTTATTTGCTAATTAAAAACAGCTATATTAGAGTGATGTGTATGTTCTAATCTATACAAAACAGGACAAAGTTTTACATGTGACAGAATACCCGTCTGTTTAACATCTAAATAATCTACTAGACAGACGAGAAATCGACTTATAGCCATGCGTGGATAATTTCTTCATCAATCAAGGCATATTTAATAGATTTGGAACACGACTGTTGACTACTTTTTCGGGAAACACCCTTTAGTAACTAATCTGGTAACTTTAAGTGGTGTGGGTAAGGCTTTTCAAATTACTCCTCCTGGTTATTAAATGGACTTTAGTAGATTGTTACTCTCCAAAAATGTCATCTGCATATGTTTATAGTTTTGTTTGCCACAAGAGTTTTTGGACGTGAAGAAATGGGTTTATCAGAAACATTAAGTCTATTTTCCGAAAGTTGAAAATAAAAATAAAAGGGAATTTATTAGGCGACGGAATTAATTTGTATTATAAATAATTTTTATTGTCAATTTTAACCAACGTCGTTCATTCAAATTAATATCAACCACGTGCGCTTGTAAAACCAGAGAGAAAGAGAGAGAGAGAGAGAGGAAGGGAAGGTAGTGTACACAATAATTTATGTAAATTTATTGTACACCGTCCCCGACATTTATTATAAATGTTCAAAATATGTGTCGCCGGTTCCAGCAATTAGTGTTTGTTGTAAATGGAATGAAATTACGGTAATCTATCAAGAGTCTGGTTTTGCCATTTCCTTACCAGATCCCGAGGGAAGTAGATATTGAAATTAATTCGACTGTGGAATAGTCCGTCATGTAATAAAGTAGCAAGTGAAGTGAGCTGTGCTGTATTAATTTAGCGAGAAGCCAGAAGTTCGAATACAAGATATCATTCGGAATTAGTGATTTTAATCTCCAACATCATTATCAAATTTAGTTTGAGTGATTTCATATATTAGAGATTAGAGTAATGAACAGTTTGAAAAAATTGAGTACTCCCATTTTTCATGAAGGTTCAAATTTAAAATTTTTTGTAGGTTATAGTCTTTTCAAAACACATCAACAGTATTGATATTGTAAAATTCTAATACATTTGAAGTAGTCGTGAATATTTTCTTGACACTTTATCTCACTTTTAATAAATTCGTATTTGCCTAATTACAGTTTCCTGTAGCAATTGTGATATTTAAGTAGTTATAAATAGATGTCAAGATAATACTATTATAACGCTTCACACATTTGAAAATTACTTTTCTTGTCCCCATTCAATGTCGCTCCCATCAACTTTGATGGTTTTGAGGTTGATCTTTTCTTAGTGAAGGCTAGTAAGATAGTTTTGGTGGGGTTGATATTGAGTCCCACTTGCCCACTAGCTATTTATATAGTTCAGATCCTTTTGTACGATGTCTCAAAGGATATTCTTGAATGTTTCTCTATCCTTTATGACAATATCACAAGTTAATCTGAAACAGACTCCGTTTTAATATTAACTGGTTGTTTACCCAAAAATCTAGGAAAATCAAAATTATTCGCAAATTTACTATCAAATGCTTATCAAACAATTTTTATGATATATTTGTTGGTAGAATACATAAGTCTGGATGCATATGAACTATATAGCATTTTAACTCAATTACAGATAAGAGAAATTTTTTAAATTTTTCTTCTCGGAATACTAAAGGCTAAAGGAATGCATCATTTCCGTCTCTATCGCTGGTTGATTTACAATCCAATTCAGATTTTGATACACTGAAAAAACTTTCAACCAAAAATATACACTGCATTAAATTTTTTTCACATCATCAACAGCTCTCAATCTTAGGGTAAAATTATTTTAATTATCCCTAAATATACCGTTCCATTATTAAGTATGATTGCGTGTGTAATTAAGCACATTCACATTAAAATTCACATGAACACTATAATCAATCAATTAATTACGAAAAACGCAGACGAAAACCAAATCTGCAAAGATTGATGGCCCAGTAAAATGCAAAACTTCCACTGTCAGAGCTGTTGTCAAGCTGTTTTGACAGGGTGTAAATGATAACATCATGATAGCATGACAGAGCTTAGTTATTTCTGGACTAGTTAGGAAAGTGAATGTTTCCATATGCAAAAAATGGTTTGACATCAATTTATTAACAACTATGCTCTTCCTTACTGAGTGAATTACTAAGATTATGAAGTATGTAGACACTTTATCGTAAATTTCAGAGAAATTTCTGTTAATCTGACAAGCATCCGTTGAAGAAATATATTTATCATGCAATTTAAAAACTTTATTGAGTTGGTTCTCATATTTTTGGATAATATGCGTGATTTTTGACGGTGTTCCGCACTGCACGTTTCATTTGTTACGTGAAAACGTTTTAAAATGGCATGTTTTCTGTAAAAATATGCTTCATCCCGACTACGAATGAGAAAATAGTTATTTCAAATCAAATAATTTCCAATAAATAATCTCTATCATTCTGCTGTGGTTTCCGTTACATTTTTTAGTGAATTACAAAAAAGCTTTTTTCTGCTGAAGCCAATGAAAAGTTATGATAAACTGGGTACCAGGGCACGAGGATCATGAAGGCAAGGAATTGGCGGATGAAACAGACAAAGCGAATAGAGTTGACGGACAATCTGCAGATTTTGTTACCTAGAAAAGGAAGCTGCAGAGCACATCCTACGCTAGCAAGCAGCAAGAAATTACATGAAAGGTTCAGTCTTTAGGCTGATTGAGTATTTAAAAAGAGTGGGACTGGAGAATGGCATCTTGATTCAGAGGACCAGAATAGATATAAAAAGTCGAAGTGGAATAGCCACCCCATCAAACTTAATGTTTGAAAAAAGAAGGAGGAGATTAATTGAAATTGAACTTATCAATTTACAAACAAATCTAACCATTTGAAATGTATCAAAGCAACCTGAAAATATATAAATTATCAAATAGATTTTTCGGTCAAGGTGCAAAACTCACACAAAAACATCCAAAGTTTAGCGCCGCTTCAAACCGGGACCTCTAGGGTGTCTTTGTAGATGACGCCAAATAACTTATTTGATGTGCCTCGAAGGATTTCCACCTTTATGGCACATCCCTAAAATTTATCGCCGCTAAACGTAAACGAGATTGCATTATTTTGGTCTTAGATAGGAGCTTCTCTACCATTTTCGGTTTCCTCTTTGAATAATGCCTTATGGTACACTCTCTGACAAACAGCTGCGGCTGTATTGCATATTAAAGAGAAATATATCTCAAACAGTTTTTTTCTTGGAGTTCCCAAATAATATCCTAAAACAAAATTTGAAATATTTGTATAACGATTCGAAAAGGGTGAAGTGACGCATTATCCAAAAGTTAATATGTTCGCGACCCAAAAAAAAAATACAAACTACCATTGTTGATGCAAAGTTGATCTTTTGTTACCGTAAAACCCGAATCAAGCTGCACATATTTCTATTAATGGTATTGTTGCGGAAATTATTGTTCAGGTGGGACGAATTTTATAGAAATTGTTGATAAAGTATAACAATCATGTGTGGGATTTCGAAATATACATACAAAATTAGAGTTGACTTGCACACTGGAGGGAAATGAAACATCAGCAGTGGAATAATAAACCAAATTAATGTGCCTTTATGATATTTTTTTCAAACTCATTGTACAGGGGAAACAAACAGATAGTTTTAGAGAGATCATGGAAGTTTTATGGGGGTATTATGTATGTTATATCTTCGAAAACAACGCACCTATGGCTAAGAAGAAAGTCTCATAATGTTACATGCAGAAAGGAATCAGGGATTTGCTGATACACCGGATTTGCAGAAAAGTGTTCTTTGATAGTGGTTGTAGCAAAATATATTGCCTAACAATTATGATTTTCAAAAATGTGCGGAGAATAATGGAGGCAATAATTTTTCAAGGTATTTTTCTTGGTATGTATAAACATAATTTAAACTTCAGTCGGCATGAAAATTTATGTGATAAACTCTGGAGCATCTTTTACTTTTCCACGTTTGGAAATTTGCATCAAATTCATACGAAACAGATCGCTACATCTTGACAGAAGGGCTCTTCAATAAGGTCCCTTTAGGGAAGGTTAATAGGGCGTGATAATGTGGCGCAAAACATCTTTTATAACAGATTGCTCCCGATGAAAATTCATGCTTCCATGTCTTTTATGAATCTCACGTTGTAAATATTTCCATATCCTATAATCATTGGCGTACATCCAGTATTACCGTATACTAAGTCGATATATTCAATTTTCATACAGGATGGATCAATACAAAGGAATTTTCAAGAATTCTTATCACCTCCATACTTTCAAATGAAATAGTAGGGGGGAATGAAAGAGAATGTCCAAAACACTTTTTTTTATTGGTGAACCATTTTACCTATTTAAAGCACGCCTCAGCGTTTAAACATCCCGTGTGTTTTAAAGTTACCATGGCAACATCAACAACTCGAGAAACGAAGTCTAAATCTATGGTTTAAGGTGCCTATTCTGTAACTTGTCGTTATGCAACGACATCGTTACGGTAACGATTATTATGTTAACGATAATTTTTCAAAGTTAGATTCTGTAATAATGTCGTTACGTTAAACTCTAGGGACAAAACTTAACGATAATATTTTCACAATTTTATAAAGGTTGGTATAATTTTTGACATCTGTAGCTGTTTTGTTAGGTTAGGAAAGGATTTTTGATTGACATTCACGTAACTTTTATTATGGAAAAGGACAAAGTTAAAAGTCGGTCCATTAAGACAATAAGGTCACAATATAATATAATGTATTTGGATGAATTGAGTACAAATGGAGCCTTCAGGGATAACAAATTGATCGGCTAACGTTAGATTGTGATGACCCATTTAAATAATTTACACCCACAGATTTTTGATAACTCCCATGAGCTAAGAAATGAATGGTTGTGAAAAACCTAACTATATGGGAGGTGTTCTAGTATTACGACTACCATGATTCATGAGGAACAAGTCCTGGAATAATTCATAAGCAGCTTCACTGTTAACTCGATACATCTGCCCGAACACTTCATCAGGCAACCTTAAGGGGCTACTTCGGTCTCTTAAGACACGAAAATTAGTCCTTCGTGTCTGTCTAAAAATATTACATGTGTATTATTTTTCAACCCTTATATGAATTTACCTTCTATTCAATTCATCCAAAACAATACGTAGCCGTTGATCCATCTTAAATAAAATATGATCTTTGTATAAGGAACAATGTTTTTAAGATATTGAAAAAAACACAACAAACCTCTTAACCAAAGACTTGCTAACCCGATTACGACTGCTGCATAGCTGACGTTCGTCAACGACATAATATCAGCCATTTTGTCGTTATCTAACAGCGGTCGTTACGATACTGAATATATAAAGTCGTTCAGTAACGATAATCGTCCACGAACGACATCGTTACTGATTACAGAATAGGCCCCTAAGGTGCCTATTCTGTAACTTGTCGTTATGCAACGACGTCGTTACGGTAACGATTATTATGTTAACGATAATTTTTCAAAGTTAGATTCTGTAATAATGTCGTTACGTTTAAATCTAGGGACAAAACATAACGATAATATTTTCACAATTTCATAAAGGTTGGTATCATTTTTGACATCTGTAGCTGTTTTGTTAGGTTAGGAAAGGATTTTTGATTGACATTCACGTAACTTTTATTATGGAAAAGGACAAAGTTAAAAGTCGGTCCATTAAGACAACAAGGTCACAATATATAATGTATTTGGATGAATTGAGTACAAATGAAGTCTTCATGGACAACAAATTGATCGGCTAACTTTAGATTGTGATGACCCATTTAAATAATCTACACCCATAGATTTTTGATAATTCCCATGAGCTAAGAAATGAATGGTTGTGAAAAACCTAACTATGGGAGGTGTTCTAGTATTACGACTACCATGATTCAAATAGAGTAACAAGTCCTGGAATAATTCATAAGCAGCTTCACTGTTTACTCGATACATCTGCCGGAACACTTCCTCAGGCAACTCAAGGGGGTTACTTCGGTCTCTTAAGACACGAAAATTAGTTCTTCGTGTCTGTCTAAAAATATTACATGTCTATAGTTTAGATTATTTTTCAACCCTTATATGAATTTACCTTCTATTCAATTCATCCAAAACAATACGTAGCCGTTGATCCATCTTAAATAAAATATGATATTTGTATAAGGAACAATGTTTTTAAGATATTGGAAAAAAACACAACAAACCTCTTAACCAAAGACTTGCTAACCCGATTACGACTGCTGCATAGCTGACGTTCGTCAACGACATAATATCAGCCATTTTGTCGTTATCTAACAGCGGTCGTTACGATACTGAATATATAAAGTCGTTCAGTAACGATAATCGTCCACGAACGACATCGTTACTGATTACAGAATAGGCCCCTAATCTATGGTCTAAATCATGTCTATGACAATTTTTTTATTATTGATCTGACAGGAGTAGTTTGTAACGTCAAAACTTTCATTACAACAATATTAAACAATGTCAAATTTATAAATTAAAATGGAAAATGCCGTTGGTATTGCTTGAAATAGGTATTAATATTTCGATTTTTAGAATCTTAGGAAATGGTATTTAAATTAATACTATTGACATTCACAGAACTCAATAAGGTTGAACTTCCATCAAAATACAAATTAATTTATGATTTTCTCATTTCCATGACAACGCAAGGTATACATTGTCATCATACATCAAGAATTCAACCATTTGACATTTAGTTCTTATTTCCATCTATGATTTCCATTTCTTGTTGTTGTAGTAGTTATGGACCAATATTTATAATTTCAAAGTGCACCAATAAAAAAAATAGCGTAAAGTATTCGTGGATAACTGGTCTTTAAAACACTCGCGCGTGTTTTAAAGACCTTAATATCCACTTATACTTTAATATACTATTATCGCTCTAAAAGATTATTCTCAGATGAACCACCATGTTGAATGAACATAATATCCCACTCAGATTCAAATCACGAACTCTTGCAAATCCATATACATGTCAAAACATTTTATACTGAAACGTTTTTACCCGTCGATTAAAATTAATTTTAAATACTGATTTTTTTTTAATTGCAAGTTCAAATAAAAGTATAAAAAGATATCTGACGTTACTGTTTAACAAGGATTAAAACATTTTCAAGTATTCTGGTATCATAAATGTAGAACTTAACGAGCTCTAAATGTATTCACGAATAAAACCGTAGTCCGAAGAGGGGATTTTAATGAGCTCTTCTGTTTTGTACATAACATATATTGAGCTGTTATGATATTTGAAAGAACAAGCTTACACTCATTATTTTCTGTGGAAAATAATTATTTTGTAATTTACCTATTTGTTATAAATAGTACAGCGTCTGGTCTGAAATTTTTAATTTAGTGGAGCTCTACATCAAATACCTGAACTAAGTTCACCTTATTATTTATTGATTGTTGTTAAGACATGCTTTAACTCGGTATTTAATGTGTTTTTTGAAATTTTAGGGCCGTCTCTGTTTGCCAGACCCTCATTTGCTTTTAAATTTACCCCAAAATATCAAAAGAGCGAGGTATCAGAGCAAATAATATATTTCGCGCGGTATTATAGTGGTTTTATGATTTTATTTCAGCTTAAGAGCAAGATCAACTATAAAGAAGAAGCATTTCTGCTCCGTTGGTATTCCATGACTTTTGCGTTTTTAATATTATGGAGGAAGAGCCAGAATTGGATATTCCCATAAATTATTGCTTGACTTGCTTAATTTCTGTTTCGCAGCATTTCTGCGGTTTCTTTTATTAAATTCATTGGCGTTTCGTTCAGCAATTGATATTTGCATGTTGTTTAGAATTTAAATAATCCCGACAAAATTGAAGTTAAGTAAATTAATAGAATAGATATCAAAATACTTTTTGAGTGATTTTTCGGATATTATAATAAACATCCTATAATACGAGTAAGGGGTGAAATTATTAATATCTGGACTTCGATGGTCGGAATTCATGTACTAATATAAATGGTTTTCGAACAAATCAATCAACATCAATAAAAAAATGTCATACCTATTTAGTAGAATCCTGGCTTCAAATTATGAAGATTAAACCCAAAACACCTAAATAAAATGTAGCAGCTTACTTAGTTACAGGGTGTTTTGTTTAAAAATTTGAAAACTATTTGTGATCAGTAGTTTAAAACTGTTTTATGTACTCATTTCATATTTGGCAAAAAGTGTAGACAGTGTACACCCTACTAAATTATATGTCTTTCTGGCTACTACCAGAGGCGTACGACAGGGGCAAGTAACATGTTAATCGTTCCCAAATTCTACGACACTGGTGGAATAGGAATTTTAGCACAATATTTCGGTTTTTTAATACTTTTCACGTGAGTAGAGTACCTACTCTTTTTCCATAACGATAAAGTCAATATTTCTCGAGATATTTTAAGTTAAACATGAAGCTGCCCAATTTTGATGTGTAATAATTATGTCGATGTTTTGGACCAGTGAATTGCATTTACCACGCAAATGAAACTTCAATCCGTGTCAACAATGAGGAACACAACTATTAAATGAATGATCGAAAACAAATTGTGGTTCTGAAAATATAATCTAAATAAAAGTACCTACCTACAATTTTAATAGCCTATCGGAAATATCAGAAACGAACAGTACCTAAAAACCTCTTATAACAAATTTAATGTTCTATGTCACCCCGTTTACTTCAATAAGCTTATTAATTTTTTGGCTAAATCATCTCATAACCTTGATTGGCAATAAAATTGGGCAAAATTGGGCAGCTTCATGCTCAACTCAAAATATTTCGAGAAATATTGACTTTATTGTTATGGAAAGAGAGTACTTTATT
This sequence comes from Galerucella calmariensis, assembly GCA_910591675.1. Classification (NCBI taxonomy): domain Eukaryota; kingdom Metazoa; phylum Arthropoda; class Insecta; order Coleoptera; family Chrysomelidae; genus Galerucella; species Galerucella calmariensis. Next base: position 181,914 of record CAJUYG010000330.1, read on the forward strand.
TACGTAAAAAGTATTGGAGAATCGAAAAATTGTGCTAAAATTTCTATTCCGCCAGTGTCGTAGAATTTGGGAACGATTAACCTGTCACTTGCCCCTGTCGTGCGCCTCAGGTAGTAGCCAGAAACGTTTGTTCAATATAATTTAGTGGGGGGTACAGTGTCTACACTTCCTGCTAAATATGAAATGAATACATAAAACAGTTTTGAAGTACTGAGCAAATTTTCAAAGAAAACACCCTGTAACTGAGTAAACACTTAAACACATTTTATTTAGGTGTTTTGGATTAAATCTTCATAATTGCAAGTCAGGATTCTACTATTAACATATTTCCAATAAGTAATGAGTCACTCTGTATATATGTATAATGGAAATTTTTACAAATAAACTGATCCCTTTAAAAAATTCTCATGGAACGGCCTTGGTGATTGGTATTTAAATAAATGAATTAACAATAAATATCGCAGAATAATCAAGAAGGCATCACATCAAATGTATGTCAATAAGTATCTCAAATATCCATTATTTTTCCTATTGAATAGATGTATTAATTAAAAACAGGCAGTTAAATTTATGAGAATAAAGAACAATCTCCGATATGGCAGAAAAGTATTTTGCTAGATCGTTTCCTATAATGTCATCACATTGAAATAAAATTGAGTGAAATTGATATATCTTTCCGAATTCCCATGACGAGGGATTTGACTATACTAAGGCCTTTCTAAGTATGCGGAAATGTGCTTTCAATACCACAAATCTTCTGAAAGTTTTGTATTGATCCTCAGTTCAATAAAGTTGAAGAATTCTTAAGGTGTTTTTGAAGGAGGTGGATTTATTAATGTATAATGTAAATCCACGCGGACTGCATTCAGTTGGAGATTCTTATCGACAGAAAAAACGGAGTGCCACTATCATTTCAACAGGGACGTAATTATTAGTATAGGTTACTTAAAATAGGTCTGAGATTAGAATTAATGCTTTCTAACCAACTCACAGTTATTTAGCCGACAATCAGCTCTCCTTTTTAATCAAAAGTTTCGCAAATCAATCGCCTATTTCTCGAAAACTAAATAATATTCCAATTCAAAATTGTTTTTGGTCATTATAATGTATCATTTGTGGAAATGAAGAAGAGTAAAAAGCCAAGAAAATTTTTGAAAACGGATTTATTGTGAATATATCGGAAATTTGGAGGTTATCGTGAAAGGTGTGTATTGTGTAGATTTTTATTAGACCTATTACAATTTCCCGAAGGACATAACGTCATAGTAAGCGTAAAATTGGAATGAAAAACAGTCTCCATCACTTATTATTACCCAATATCCCGAGGGTAGCTGTTTTTATTCCTTATATACCTCTTAATCGTATGAAAATGATACTGCATTCAAAAACAAACTCAGTTGGATCTTAAAACATCCAAATTTAATAATAAACTCGCTCTTACGAATTCAAATCTTTTAACTCTAAAACTACGCCAATATGGAATTACGTTTGTTTTTAAAATGGAAATTCTCAAGTTCATGCATTCCTTTGCCTTTTGAGAAAAGTATTTGAGAGAAAAGATTTTCCTTTCCGTATTTTCAGTCACAAACATACCGTGATGTATATTTCAGATATAATAGAAGCAGTACAGACATTTTTATTTATGATTATGTAGTGTTGAACGTAAAACTATATGTTGACATTTTAATTACATACAATTTTATAGCGAAGTGAATAAACGTGGAGGAGAGCAAATTAACATTTAATTATCTACAATGTAAAAGTGAATATTTCTACCAGAAGAAATTATACCGTTGAAAAGTGATTCTACAAGCCTTTGCTAGAGCCAGCGAAATATTCAAAGCTGTCAGAAAAATTAACTATTTTTTAAAAGTTATATCAAATGAAAATTCCTTTACGTATTTTCTAAGAGCGGCGTTTCCTCGTTAGTCTGTTAATGAAGGGATAATGTTCTTTGCAATGTTCTTCATTATTATTGAGGACGTAAATTTGTCATGTATTTATCAAATTGTTTCTTTGCAACTGCATGCACTTGTACAGGTTTATTCATTATAAATGTCCCAGCCCTTGCCATAGTTATTATTGCACGAACAAAAAAATGTTTGACATAAGAGTTTTCTGGTTATAAACTGATTTTATTATAACATCAACAAAAGTACAGTGGCGTGCGTAGTTTAGAGGACACAAAAAAACTATTGAATTTTTGAAACGATGTTTTTCTTCTGATTTCAAGAATATACCATATCCTAGTTACTATAAATATTGATAAGTCAATATTATCAAAGACAGAAACAAAATTGTGGGACCCATATTTTATGATTTCAATTTAACTGAAATTACCTATCTGGAAAGGATTCTTCCTGAAGCTGAAAATATTCTTGTAGAGAACTTTTTGGACGTTCAGCTTCAGGATATGATTTGGATGCAGGATGGGGCAGCTCCGCTGTTAAAGAACATGGCCTCCTAACAGTCCGGATCTATCTCCTATGGAGGGGTTTTTAGAATACATAATAAATAATAATAATGACTGTATTCGAGTCATTAAAGACCGAATTCAATTGAAAATAAATAATCTAAATGTAAGCAATCGAGCCTTTCTTATTTGTAGTTGGAAAGTTATTTTTGTTATGTATATTCGTTATTTATTATTTGTAATTTTAATTAAATAATATTGACCAAAACTTTTATTCAATATCTTAAGAACGGTGTAAGACAGAGGTATGATATGGTATATTTTTGAAATGAGAAGAAAAACATCTTTTCAAAAATTTAATAATATACAGGGTGTCTCATTAAAAAGAACGAATAATTTTTTTGTGTCCCCTAAACTACTCACGCCACTGTACTTTTGTTGATGTTATAATAAAATTAGTTTTCAACCACACAACTTTTATTCCAAGAAATTTTTTGTTTATGCAATAATAACTATGGTAATGGCTGGGACATTTATAATGAATAACCCTGTACAGTTATGGTAAATAAGTTTATGAAAAAAGAGTGAAATATTGAATTGTGAAATATTATACAGTGTGTCGCATTTGAGATGAAGACACCACCATATTTTCGCTGTTTGAAAGATTACAGATTTGAATTTTTGCAGAGTCATACATGTTGATGGACCACATCTTTTAAGTTAATCAACTGAAATCTGAACTTCAATCTCAGCCTACTACGATTTCACAAACGGGGTCACTTTTCGATATTTTGCTTCGCGTGAAAAATATCGAGCAAAAATATTCGAAAAAGTTGTTCAGAATATCATTTCAACCCCACTTACCGAAATTCATCACAAAATTCACATTTTGAATTTGATCAATATTCCTTTGAAAGTGCTGTTTACTTTACTAAAATATTGGAATACATGAGACCGTCTCAAGATTTTAAATTTCACGGCACAATAATTATCAAAATAAATAATAATTTTGTATAATTAGACCAAAAAATGGAAAAAATTAAAAATGCGAATTTTGTAATAAAATTTGGTATGTGGGGCAAATATATATAATATTCTGAACAACTTTTTCTCATAATGTTTTTCGATAAGTATCTCTAACGCGAAGCAAAATATCGAGAAGGTTGAGATTTCAGATTTTCAGATTTCAGATTTCAGTTGACTATTTCACGAAATGTGGCGTGTCTTCATCTTGAATGAACATTTTTGAGTTACAACAGCTCTAGCAGTACGTCTTAGAACAAAACTGCTCACATGTCCTTGTCTTCCATTTTCATTATATTTTCCGGCTAAGCCGGAAGAACTTTATTCCCTACTTTCGACCTACATCCGGTTTAGCCAGAAGTTTGATTTACTTGAGAAGATAATGAAAATGGAAGATATAGACATAAGCGAATTTTGCTCTAATATGTACTGCTAGAAAGTTATAGGCTTTCAAATATCATATTTTCGAAATTCATCTAAAGTAAGAATTTTAATGATATTCAAAAAAACCATAATCGTACTGCGAAGATTTCGAAAAATTTTTGTTCATTTATTTGTGTTTTCTCCCCTTCCAGCAGTCTCCATGTTAATTTGTAATCAATAAATTTGACTTGGCAGGTACCCAGTTTATTAACAAGTTCTCTCAACATTTAGTCATCCCGAGAAAGATCCATATTTAGTATCATATAAATTAGTTTATTTATTCCTTAGCTCAATTTAAAAGCTGATATTAATTTCAAAGTGGCCCAATTTCCATTGAAAATTGCCATTTACTTTATTTTTTTTCCAAATCGATTTTCTTGATATACACCAATATCCTTGTAGACACGTCTAGACTTGAGACGTTGTTATTCACGACAATTAGGCCGGTATATTTGATAATAAATTTTCAAGTGAAAATGTCAATAATAAGTTGTCAACCTACAGTTATATTGCAGCTTTCGCCCCTAAATTATACAATAACATACCAGAAATAATTAAATCTATAGTGTATCTTGACAGCTTCAAAAGAGCATTGAAGAAGTACATCCTTCAAAGCCAAAATGCTATAAATGTGTTGTTTTCATTGCGAAGCTTCTACATACATACCCTATTTTATATCTATTAGACATGTTCTTGTAAACTCTTAACATCATTATTGTTTTTTTTTTCTTTTCTTTACCCACTGTACCATCGTTCATAGTATTTATTGTTAATTTTTGGTTGAATGGTATTATTGTATTATTCGTCGATCCTTGTGACCGCGCGGTTGCAATCGCAACCGCAACCGCAAATGTGTCGCCGGCCTTATAGCTCACTTTCTACACATGTGTATTTCTCCTCGAAACAAGTGCATGTACTTATCGAAAGAGTTCCTAATTCACTTCCACTAATTTTTGTATTTATTTATTCATTGAGTGAATAAAGTTATTATTATTATTATATATTATATTGCAACAATTAAAGTGACTGCTAATGCTTTGTGGATGATCTGACTTCATTTCAGAAGATTTTCTGTCTTGTTTGATATGAGTGACAGTAACAAGTTCAGGAATCAACGTGGATTGAGTTGAAACTGTAATCGTAATGTCTGTATTTGTTTGCAGGGTTTGTGTTATTCTCTATATTAATAATTATGTATTCTCACGTGAATGGTAAGTAATTATATTTGAGTTTGTTTCATCAACTCTCTCTGCATCAAGACATTTATCAGTCACATTCCAAGATTTTCTATAATTTTGCCACTATAATGGAAAGTGTGACGGCGATATTTATACAAGGACTAAAGGATTATTAACGAACCGCTAGGACTGTGAGCTTTGTGTGACGGGAGATATAAAAACTCTTTAAAATTGAATGAGTAATTTCTTGTATTGGTTTGCTTTAAAAATGTTTCGTTACATCCTATTGACCGGTCTAAAAATGTACTAATGATATATTGTCAGCTCTAGACATGAAGGTGTAATTACATCTTGTGTTTTGCGCCCTAAGTCTAACATCTTACTGCCACTTACAGACGCCTTGTTCGTTTAAGTTAATTATTGATTCGATAAAGAATGAGCCCGGAATTCATAAACTCTAGAAACGACAGTGTTAAAAAATCTCTTTCCATATACCGGGTGTCAACAAATGAGATCATAAAATTATTGAATAATGTATGTTGATGAAATTCTGGATTTGTCCACACCTTATTCCAAAAATCTGGATGACCAAATGATTAAATCAACACATATTTCATAATTCAATAATTAGGATCTAGGAGAAAGGGGGAAATGAGATAATATGGCTTTTGAGAGTGAAAAATACAGCTATAATAAATCTCTACTGTTGATTAGAGTATTCAATAACATTTTTTCATGCACCATTAACTTGTAGTCAATTGACTGTACTAAAAGCCAACAATCTCCAAAAATTAGAACATCAGTCTTTTGATACAGTCTTCTCATCTGTCAAACTAACTTCTAGTCTATAAGGTTTTCTCAAAAACTCTGTAAACTTCCCAATACATAGGATCTAGGCCAGTATTTTGCTACCAGAAAATGTAGCATTGAAAAAAAAGGTAGGAACTTTAGTTCCTTTTAAGCAAAAGTTATGTAATACATCTGACGTTATAGATAAACAATTTACATATTCTTTGGTGGTAGAGTAGTAAGCACACCAGAATCTCACGCGGTAAACCCGGGTTCGATTCCCCGTGAGGAATTTTTTTTATTGATAATTTTATTTTTAAATAATCATTCTGCTTGATATTAATAACGACAACAGGTAGACGTTTGAAATATTTAGCAGAATATTCATTATTATAGATAATGGTACGGTACCCTCCATGAGGGAGTCCGACTGGCAACATCTACTTATAACAGCATCGTATATTTAAAAAAGGAAACCGTAGCATCATACAAATTGGACATTCGTTTACCACAAAATTAGTGGAAACATAAAATTGAATTGTTAAATTTTTAATTTGAAGTTATATTACAGTTTATAGAAATTTTTATTTTCCTAAGTGGGTCGTAGAAAAAATATGCTGCTCGACTCGTGTGGACTTAAACGATTGAGCACTCCGCCTACGGCGTCGTGCTCCATCTTCGTCCTCTTGCGATATGGCCATCATATCCACACTAGTTGCACAAACTACAATTTCTTTCAAAATATGCCCTTTTACATTTAAAAACTACCTGCCAAATGTCAAATCAATTTATCCATACATTTTAAAGTTATCGAATTAAAACATTCAAGTTTTCAAAATTTCAACAACCTGTATTTCGAAAAATAGCTAGACCCCTTAATCGCGCAAAAAAAATTATGGAAATAATAGTAAAAATTCATCCGAACAAATTCAAGTAGATCACTAGCACTGCGAATACCAGCTTTGCATAGAATTTCAATATAGCATCGGTGGTTTAGTGGTTAGAATGCTCGCATTGCACGCGGGCGGCCCGGGTTCGAATCCGGGTAGGAGCATATTTATTATTATGAATCGCTGCTTCGTAAACGAGAGAGAGACTAAGGAGGCACAAGCACGCAAAAGCAAGGCACATAACGAAGCAATGTAACATAACGTAGCGTAACGTAACGCGTAACGGTCAGATCTTTTGCGTCGCGACCCCTGGTCGCTCAAACATAACATAACAAGAAAATTCATCAACTACAAAATAATGTAAGGGTATGGAATCTTTTATTGTGCTACATAATATCTTCATATTTTCAGGAAATTGGACCACCAGTCTATAGCCCAATTGGTCCTTTCTATATACAAGCTACAAAAGTGAGTTGTATATTGAAAACTCTACACATACAAATTGTACAAAAATAAGACATACTTATGATATGACACATTTTTGTTGATCATTTTCTTACTACCAAAACTGTTATAAGAAGAGCCTTACATTATCTGCGTCTTATCAACGGACAGCGAAAAGTTTTCCTTTGGAACTTACTTTTTAAAACTTCTACATAATAATTTGATAAATTAACATTAATCACATTAATTAGGTTAAACTTTGGGAGCTCCATTTTAATTTTTCTAAAAAATTAGATGGGAGTAGGTGAGTGGATTGAGTAACTTTTTAACACAAATTCTTAGGTTTTAATCCAGAGGAGGGTTAAATTTAAAAGAAAGAATGGAAAATGGATATTTAAGGACAATTGGTTTTTACTTTGAAATGTAGAAAATGTGTTTTTTGTGAGTCCTTTTCGTCAGATGGCACAAAGGATATTCCGAGTTTTTCCTCAGGGTGGACATCATAGTGAGAGCTTGTATTTTTTGGATTGAAAAGTAGGTAAAATGAATTTTAAAAGTGAATACAGATCGTTCGTGGATAAAACACAGTAAGTATACATAAATTCAACATTTTCGATTCATTTAATTTTTCCCAGCACTATATTAAAGAAGAGTTAAAAGTCCAAGTTTTAAAACCAATAGAAATTCCAATCGTTTTTCTCGCCAAGTTTAGTAGGAGATGCCAAAGCGGATTAATTTTACGAGTAGTTTACGGAACACAGGGATGGTGAGAGAATTTTACAAAATAGCAATTTTTCAGGGAAATCAAGAATGCACTTTAGCGATTAGAGTAGCTTAATGTTATTATAGGAAGAGCGCTTTTCGAAAGTCAATAACGGCGTTGATAAATGCGAGTTGTAATGTTCTTGGTACATTGTAAACGGACAGCATATTAATAATAAAGTTAATATCCGTTCTTTTTAATTTTTTGATATTTCAAATATTCAGCATTCCCAACAAAAAGACATTGTTTGTCAGATTGGAGATTGCTAGAGGACACTGGAAGTCACAATATTCTTCTTTGAATAAGAATCTTCTGGAAATGCATTTGGAAAACTCTGTCCATGGCAGTTGAGGCACAAATGTCAACAAGAAATTACAGGCTTTTTGAAGATGAGATACGAAAACCCCATTTTTTCTAATCTTTCTGCGCTGGGTATGTTTTCATGTTTTATTTCCCTCAAAAAGTAACTCTAGAGCAATAATAAGTATGCACACAACAAAATTGTCACACATTTACTTTGAAAACTGATCTATATAATAAGCAAAGAATGATACATCAGCTTACCATATTGGATTAAATCTCTAACGCATCCAAAACACAAACCGTGGACGCTTAATTGATAATATTTCAAATACAAATATAGTATATTACGTAACGAGTGCGCAAGCTGAGTTAGACACTCCTACGAGTGTGAAAAATCACTTTCGCACAAAATGTACACTATTTTTCCTACGACCATGCGATAATTGTAACAAATATTGTTTAATGTACCTAATGGTTTTTTAAAAATAATGTTGACATCGGTGATGGCGGAAATTAAATGAGTGAAATTCTCTTTACAACGAGTTATGTACACTATTTTTCCTACGGCCATACATATTTAAAAAGTACCTTAGGTTTTTCGCAACTATCAGTATCAACTTCCATTATAATGAAAAACCGAGACTAACACTTTTTATTTCTAGTTTATCTCACAATTATAATTCGTTTTTTTGTAATAAATATTTCACTTACACTTCACAAAAACTATTTCTAAGCTTTGTGTTATTATTTGAGAATTTTGACATAAGCCTACTTCATTATTTTTCACTTTTATAAATAGAATATATTTTCAACGATCACGCGATAAATTTACGAAATATGATGGTTTTATTCATATATGTATGAAAAATCAATAACTGCCTACAAATATGATTATTTTTAAAATAACGCAGAAGACATTTTAATTCTTTACAATTTGATTTTTTTTTTAAATTCCTACAGCTATACTATAGATATACCCAAAATAAGAACATTTGACAGCTATCCGCGTCATGACAATTCGGAGAATGCTGGAGTAGACCGCGATTCGATTTCCGGCCGCACCTAGTTGTTTTTTTTTATCACAAAATTTGGCGAATCTTGATAATTTTTGAAGAGATTTTGTGTTTTGTGCTATATTTGTAGTTATTAAGTAGGTCAATTTGAATGAGAAAACCACGTTAATCGAATTCATGTGAACCGTGCGATATGATATCACACCAGGGTGATATCATAGCGCACGGTTCGTCTCACTATGATGATATGAGAAACTTTCCGCCTGAGTAGAGAGTGCGATATAAATATGGTAATTTCCTATATGGTCGTAGGAAAAAGGTATTTTTGGAGAAGAGCCTCTGTTTTTGTTTTTTACTGACAAAAGTTTAATTCTACTGAGGATTTGATTAAACCGTGAGTATATTGAGGACATTAAAGTCTTGATAGGTGACATCTTAAAGCTTACATAATCCTTCCTTCATCGACTTCGCGTTTTACGATTTGTTATACCTATCATAAGATAAATGCATGCCGTAATTGAATTTTGCACATTCTGACGGCATAATCATCATCACTATTATCTAAGATCTAAAACATTGAAGAGTTTATTAAGACGGCGTGGCTCACAAAACTAGTGCTAGCTTGAACAACGGAATTTTGCGCATTTATGCCACAGATGTAGCCCATTCTGTGCCCTCTGAAAAAATGGATATCAAAACTCCTATATTCAGATATATACGTTGGTATACCCAAAATCTTTCACTTCGCGAAAAATCATATTTGAAATTTGGCCTTGCTGCCTTGTATCTTTTTTATTATCAATATTTCATCTCATATCGTATTCTTCCGAATGCAATCTTCCCCAAAGATGCGTGGAAATTGCACCTGGGTCTAGCACCGTGGACTACAGCTCCTGATCCTTTGTCAATTTTAGACACGTCTACGTACCACACCAACAACGTTCCTTCCTGACTGCATACTACCAGCTCATCCTTAGCTTGATATGGTTGGTTGTCGTTAATTGTAGATAACATGTTATTGTTTCTCATTTCAACCAGTGAGTTTATGATGATAACATCTGTGATCGTTTTGGTCCTCCATGCAAACTCCCACTGCATTCCAATTCTCACGTCCGCATAAAGAAAAGAAAAAATATAACGCAAAGAGTAATTTCTCAACACTTGGTCGTAATCATCTGTCAATCAATTGAATGAAATGTACTACAATATATCAGACAAATAGGAGCTCACTAAGTTTTTTGGATATAAAACAAACAAAACACTTATTTTATGACGGTAATCCGCCAAATGACATTAAGGAAACTAGTGGAAGACCAAGCACTAAAGTAAATAAATGGCAACCCACCGACCGACAGTGCAATGGTTACGTCGTCCTTTTCCCTTACAGGCCCGGCGCAAGAATCAAATAGATCAATATTTAAAATTAAACGTATTCCAAAATACCTAGCATTTAACATTCAATACTGCTGTAAATAAACTTGGCAAATAAAATAAAAATGTGAGGGGAAAAGCAAAATAATTTGTCAAGAATGAGAATTTGTTGTTTAATTTTCCGTAATATAACCACCATATGACCATCCATTCTCACCTAGATCATCAACCCCAAAATTTTATGAGCTCTCGCATTTGGTAACAGTTTCTTGCTTACTGATCAATGTTTGGATATGGTACAAAAGAATTATCATGTTTCGTATAGCCATTCTGTCAGTGAAAGTGAACATGCTATATAACAACAGAAAGACAATGTCGTACTCCCCTCTCCGGAGAGTGTATCGAGTCTAGAGTAGTGGGTGTGTCATGGAGAAGACTGCAAATTTTTCGCAAGGTGTATTGAAATATAAGTTCATTAGTGCAATAGCCATTCCACTTCCCTTTCATTCTACTTTAACAAACTGAGTACTAGTTATCTATGGATAAAGGATACAGATGACAAGGGAGGCGAGAACAATATACTATGGATTCCAGGACACACTGGAATAGAAAAAAATGAAATAGCAAATGAACTAGCAAAAAGGGGGACTTAAATACCTTTCTGAGGGCCTGAACCCTTTTGCGGAATCAGCCCCAATGTAATATTGGAAGAAATAAGTAAAGCAAAGGAAAAGAGAATATCTAGGAGGGCTTATACAATCAAAGACTCTTCTGGGTGACTACAACGTGTTGAGATCAAATGAATGCATAAGTCAAAGTAACAATGCGCTAAGAGTTTTAACAGAGATCCTAAAGGGACATTGTGTCTGGACACCTGAAAAAGCTCTTAATAGTGGAGGAAGAAGCATGCAGATTTTCTGGCATGGAAGAAGAAACCTCCGTCCACATACTTTCCAACTGCACAGCACTTCACAATCCTAGAGCACAGCACCTGGGAGATTACTGGATAGAAGAGCAGCATTTACCTAGAATACATACATACATATCTATGGAAACTTCTGCTGCCGACCCTGATTTTTCTCAGCCGTTTTTCCTTCAAGGTGTTCATCAATAAAAGATGTCAGTAAAACAAAAAAAGGACGCCCTGCGGAAATCGAGCCTCGATATTTCGATTGGAGTTACAAAGGTTCCACTGTTGTTTTCACAGCTTGAACATATTTACTTTGTCAAATTTATTTCCTTGTTGGATTTCAATTCTGCGACTCTCATTTATAAAAAGGATTGGATTTTTCCGTTTGCTCCGGAAAATTAACCAAAATTCATTCGGAAGTTGAAAGGAGCTGGATGGAATATTTATTTTTCGTTGATGATTTTTGCCTAAGGTGACTGATGAGTGGTCGAAATGGAAATTACTGAAAATAATCCCATTATTATTATTCTAGGAGAGATAATAAAATATTATATTGGCCGAATACATTAAAAGTAATTACTTTTACTGAATAAGCTACGGATCAAACATGTTTGTCTCACATTAAATATTCAGTTGTTCTCAATTTCCGTATACAGCAAAATACCAAAATTTCAAAATTCCGATTTAAACTCATGGCAACGGCAAGCAGAGCAGCATAGAGTTGAAATAGAAGTGAGGGAATGTTATAGATGTTCGGGATGGTTTTCACCTAATTTCATTTCCATCAAACATTTGGGCGGCAACTTCTAATGGCTTTCGCTAACTCAGTTAACCTTTTGGAATTAGTTTTGCCGCAAAAGCACTGATTGTTTTACCAACTAATTTTCAAAAGAAGAAAATTGTTTATTAAACTTTCCAAGCAACTTCAATCTAATACATATGTTTAAAAAATGGGAAAATCGATTAAACTTTTGTGATATTTGTTCACTGTATACCATAAACTCTTTAAAATGTTTCAAAAACAGAGGTATAGCTACTGCTGGTACGGTGTATACTATGAAATATTCAAAAATTTACAGATCTAACTAAATATAGAAGTGATTCCTTGAAAAAAATAACTCTTCCTCTTCTTCAGTCCTTCATTTCTTCTTCGTCGTAATCCTCCAATTTTTCATTCTAATTTATGAAAGTTCTTCACAAAAATATAGTATCACTTTGTACAACATAATTATTAATAAGGTGACCGCCGAACATTCAAGTTAATTAGAATTCTCTGGTGACTAGGATTTACAGCTTACCAAATTGCATCAAGGAAGATGAGTTAGTCTTGATTGCTGGCTTAAGTAGCAGCAGTTATGGTATTACACTGGTATAATACCCACAGTATCTCTATCAAAATGATGATAAAATTTCTATGGTTTTACAAGTGACTTAGTGTGTAATTCAATAAAACTTATGAATCGAGATTTGGAAGTGTTTCATTTTATTGAATGCCAGTGGCCAAAAGAGCTCGTTGCATCCAGCTGTGGCAAATATTTTTGGTTCCTACGATTTAATAAACAGCCAATTTATATAAAAAAAATATTTGAAAATATTATTTCAAATTCTCTGCAATTCATAGTATTCAATTAGACATAAGTAGAGATGAAAAAATCATTTTGGTTTTAGCTTATTATGATAAAAGTGAGCGAATTTGATTATTTTTATTTGGAAAATTTATTATTTAAAGAGCTGGCTGAATTTCAAATTCTGGTAGCATAAGCTCAGTGTAAGTACTCACTGCTTTACCAATTTTTTTGTGAACACAAAAACTTTTCTACGTCGCTTGTACAACTTTGAATTGATATCTTCGGAACTGTGTTTATCGTGGTAACATTTATCTTTTCCATAACTCAGAAAGTTGTGCATACGTCACGTCACAAAGTTTCGAAACTTGGAGAGACTTTCTCTTTTGTTTTTGGGGTGTTACAACTGTTTGTTTATATTGACAAATGATTTATAAAGTTTACAATCGGCTTAGTCTGAATTTTGGAAATATAAAAATGGCGTTCGAGCTTTAGAAATTTTCATAGAAATGCAGTAATTGATGACTTATAGTTGTAATTCAATGTTTATCTTTCCTCCATCAACGTTCTGATTCTTTGAATACGTATCAAAGCTGTTCTATTATTACAGTTCGGAGATTGTATTGAGCGTGAGGAAACATTACATAGGATTAGGAATATGTACGTATTTGTGGCATTAGTACAATCAAGATCTATACTAGAGTAATACTACATCACCGATGTTTGCTAATAAATTAAGGATTCAGTTACGGATGCTAGCCTGGCATATCAAATATTGACCACGGTATCTATAATAATCGAATTTCGGCATCGTTATGTTCAACAATGAGAAACAATATGTTGATATATTACACATAAATAAATATCGTTGCCAATTTGAGGTGCATTGTGATGTTTATCTATGCAAATCTGAGAAGAAAAAAAGGTAGAACGTGTCGCGGGACACACAGTAGGAACTTTAGTTCCTTTTGAGTAAAAATTATGTAATACATCTGACGTTATAGATGAACAATTTGCATATTCCTCGGTGGTCGAGTAGTAAACAAACCAGGCTCTCACGCTGTAGACCCGGGTTCGATTCCCCGTGAAGAAGTTTTTTTTTATTGTTAATTTTTTTTTCTAAATAATTATTCTGCTTGATATTAATAACGACAACAGGTGGACGTTCGAAATATTTAGCAGACTATTCATTATTATAGCTAATGGTACGGTACCCTTCATGAGGGAATTCGACTGGCAGCATCCACTTAAGCAGCATCGTATGTTTAAAAAGGGAAACCATAGCATTATACAAATTGGACATTCGAGAACTGTACGTTCACCACAAAAAAATTAGTGGAAATATAAAATTGAATTGTTAAATTTTCAATTTGAAGTTATATTACAGTTTATAGAAATTTTTATTTTCTAGATTTTTTCTTCTGTGGGTCGTAAAAAAAATATGCTGTTCGACTCGTGTGGATTGTCCATATCGCACTTGAACGCCTTCTGACTGTTCGCTTGCTGTGGCTCAGTAAGAGCTTCTTGAATTTTGGTGTATTGTTTCTCCATTCTGGAGGTCGCTTTTCATTGACTAGTACACAGAAAGGTTTTGGACCGTTCCTTCTCAGGGAAGTGAATCTGCCTCTTCATTGCTCATGTGATACGAATGGTTTGGTACCCAGGCTTGAGACTATCTACCTCGACTGCCTATATTTTGTAGGGATTTCAAGCATTTCCAAACAAGTTCACAGTTCAGCTGCAAACGTATATATGTATATATATGTATATATGTAGAGACATTTTTGTATTTATTGGAGATTATTGATAATACATACTTGTTCACTAATTAATATCAAGGTATATGCATATTTTTCAATGAAATTGTCATTTTAATCAGTTAAAATTCGAACTTACTCCATGCGTTCGGGTTGAAATGCCACTCGATTTTCATTATAAGCTTGCCGACAATATCCATTACAAAAACAATTGACGCATGTCACGCTCGATATCACAATATCCCTGCATAATGAAGTTCAATCCTTTCATGGTTCTTAATTCAACACAAACTATTCAGACAGGGCTTCCTGATCGTAATTTTTCAAATACATGCATACTCCTATTTTCAGCACGATTGCTCCATCTTGTTTGTTACCGACAGGATATTAATTACTTAGTAAAAAACTAATATCAATATTCAGGGCTGTAGAAAAATGGGAGCTGGGCTTTATTGTAAACTGATTTTTAGAAAAACCAGGAGGAATGTGAAGTCTTCAATAACAAGGCACACATTTTTATAATATAGTTAGTGGAGTACCGATCAATACTGAAGTTATAGAGAATAATTGGAGCTTCTATCTTCCACAAAATCACATACTTTGCTTCAACTCACAAGAGAAAAAAGATAACTGATGTTATCAAAGTTACAAAACGGAAATACAGAGTTGAAATAAAAGTCGTGAGTGGTGAACTCAGTTAATTTATAAAATACTTTCATTAACACTGCCAACGCTTGGAACAAAATTGAAAGGAAAAGCTGTGAAAAGCACCACATAAATATTTACCCATATGGCAGCCACTTTTGAAAGATCAAAACTGTGTGCAATATAGTTTGTGTTTTTATCAAGGACATTGTATATTAACCGTATTTGTTGAAAGTAATTTTGTTTTTTATATCAAATTTTCCATTGACTAAAACAATGGATATTTTATCAACGGTAAAAACACAAGAGCTTTTTTTTATCGGATACATTTCACTTTGCAACGAAACAGTTTTGCCAATCACTAATTTTACGAGAAAAACTGACATGATAATGTCAGTTTTTCGAGCAAATTTAGTGATTGGCAAAACTTTGAGTTAAAGAGAAATTTATCTGATAAAAGAAAAGCTCAAGTGTTTTTTGTCAAGATAAATTAACGACAGAATATATGGATGAACAACTT
>CAJUYG010000330.1:197930-237523 GCA_910591675.1 Galerucella calmariensis
AATTTAGTGATTGGCAAAACTTTGAGTTAAAGAGAAATTTATCTGATGAAAGAAAAGCTCGAGTGTTTTTTGGCAAGATAAATTAACGACAGTGTATATGGATGAACAACAACAATAATAAACTTGCGACTCATTGTCATTGTGTAAAAGTGACGTCCGCTTACTAGATATTGAGGAAGAGAAGTTTTTATCCGATAAAAAAGGATGTACCTTTTTTTATCGATGTCAAGCATTTCCAGGTATATGGCATTTTAACATTGGAGTTAATTTATCACTGTATATATATTGTTCCATATTATTATCGCAAAATAAATGAAGATTATCTGAGGTTGTGTTAAATGAGCCAGTTTTCTCTTGAGTTGAAAAGGTAGAAGCGAAAACGAAAAGGACATTTTACATAATGAATTCTAATCAAGCTTAAAATGCATTTCGCCATCTGCAAACTTTCCAGGACAAATTTCTGGTTGGCTAAATTCCAGTGATTTAATGAGGGCGTAGTGGAAAGTAGTAGATAAACACCAATGCTTACTAATTAGGATTCGATCCATTAAAACAGACGTATAATCTCCGAGTTTCCCACTTCCTTGAAACGTGTAGAGATTGCAAGATCGTTGGGTAAATTTACCATATCTTTATCTTGCTATAAACGGCATAAAATTTGCTTCTTTTTCAAGAAAACTAAGAATAGATGGAATATTTATGAATATGAATTATCCAACAGGGCCATTACCAGAAAAAATGTCTTATTGTCCAATATCCTTTTTCATTTTCAGCTCGTGGAAGATGGAATACAACTTAGCATCTGGCCTGTACAATAAATCATCTCTTATCTTAAAACCACTGCTATAATATGGATCTGTCTTTTATCATAAACCTGAATGAGATTTTCAAAGAATGCACCACTCGTACTGCGCGGACTCGTGGGGTTTTGAAGTAACTCAATTACTGCTGAAAATGTTAAAAACGATTCCAAAATAGTATTACGTATATTTGTCCCTCAGCTTACCTCCAATATTCACTTTATTCAATTTCAACAAACTTATTCGAACACTCGAGCCTATTCCATTCACACCAGCCACACGAAGTCAATTTGTAATAAAGGAAGGTGTCGGCACGTTGTTGTGTGTTATTTTGTTACGAAAACCCCATTGCATAATATGAGATCCTGTTGGTAGATAGCATAATCGCAAATTGAGTAGAAGCTAACACAAAATGTGGTTAGATCCAGCAGATGCATATAGAGACAAGAAACTATTAACTTTCCAGACTCGAGCTGTTTATCAATTTACGTAACATGACTGGTAGTTTGTGCATGTATTTGTGTCAATATTACAATATCATCGGAAGTGCAGTTTAATGTTTTTAGTTTGTTAACAATAATGTACTATAGTGAAGTGATAGTACAGTTGTGACACCTGCAATTCTAGCGTTATTTTGGATATAAGGCATACTGGAAAAACTCTAAATATAGTGCAAGTACGGTAACTATTTGAGTGTTAAGATCGGTGGTTTATAAAACTTCAATCGACGATTTTCGACGAAGAATTAGTTAAGCATGTCAAAGCATTTTCTACGGGCTTTCCAACAACGTATCACAAGCTGGGGGTTGCCATTTAAGTATTTGTTGGTGGGTAGGTGAGGTAGGCAAGGTAGGGTGGGTAGGGCATAGGGGGTTGATGAGAGTGCGTTCTCTCTCGTGTCATTTGCCTTTTTCTACCCTAGAAACGGTTTTGAAATTTTATATCTCTTTTCGCTCAAGAGTTACAGACATTGTGAGTTTTAAAAGTTTTCACGTAATATTAAAATTCAATTTTTATTCTCTCTGACGAAAAAATATATACATTGGAATAGAGCTTCAGGAAATGTAGGAACAAAGTATAAAAGTAGCTGGGTTTGTTTCAGTTTACTCTACACCGTCCGATAATCCTCTAAGAACATCCGTTTCATTTGTTGACATACAGAGTCCTTGTAAACTCTCATTTATACCTTGATATATATATGTACATGTTCCTTCACGACTTGGGGACGGTGGGAAGTGAAAGGGATTTGCGGGATTTCTGAAGCCGAAGTAACACTAACGGAAATCCACAATAAGCCCAGGAGGCTGAGGTGGTACCGGCGAAAGGACGGCTCCGAAGGGAAAAAAAAAAAACACTAACGGAAAATGATTCGCTTCATTTAGTTTTATTAAAAAAAAGGTAAGAAAAAAAAATAACTTATTATTTTTGATTATAGAATACTGGAATGAGTGCCTTTGAATCCAGAAAATAGTTGATGCAAGGATTTAATATTTAAAGAAAATCATACAGATAGTGCCAGTAATTTTCAATCGATATCTAGTACCTAAGTGGGTACTGATTACATAAGTCACTGAGCTCTTGTGTAATCAGTTCCAAAATGGTGTGGGAATGCCTAGACAAACTCAATGAACTAGGCGAAAACAACATAGTCACCTTACTATGGATTCCAGGACACACTGGAATAGAAGGAAATAAAATAGCAGATGAACTAGCAAAGAGGGGGACTGAAATACCTTTCTGAGGGCCTGAACTCTTTTGCGGAATCAACCCCAATGTAATATTGGAAGAAATAAGTAAAGCCGAGAAAAAGAGAAGATCCGACCATTGGAAAGATCTAGTAGGGCTTATACAATTAAACACTACAACCTGTTGAGACCAAAAGAATGCATAAGTCAAAGTTAAACTGCGCTAAGAGTTTTAACAGGGATCCTAATGGGACATTGTCGCCTGAATGGGCACCTGAAAAGGCTCAAAATAGTGGAGGAAGAAAAATGCAGATTTTGTGGAATGGAAGAAGAAACCTCCATCCACATACTTTCCTACTGCACAGCACTTCAGAATCCTAGAGCACAGCACCTAGATTACTGGATAGAAGAGGAACATTTGCCTAAGTTGAAGCCTGCAGACATCCTTAAGTTCATCCTGGAAATAGGACTGAAGGAACTACTAGTTTCTGAGACTCTCCTCAGAAACTGAGTAGAAGTAAGGGGGCACAATAGATCTTTTAGGTCTCAGTGAATGTCACCCCAAAACACACACATACATACATAGTACCTAAGCTGGAAGAAATATAAGAAAACGCGATCACACTCACAAAAATTTTGAAATATCCCCAAACATTATCGATCCAACCATTTGTCCGCATAAGAAACTTCCCCAGCAATGAGATGCATTGGGTACCATTCCACAATCTCGTAGATTCTTTGAGTGTAGTGATATCACATTTTCATCACCCCATTTTCAACAACAACGTATTTAAAGGGGATAGCTCTACTAACATAAAGACAGAACAACAATCGACTGCAAAATGCCCATTCATTTCTGCCTCGCGTAGAATAAATGTCCGTCTATCTTCCGCTCCTCGTTATATTTACGCCAACTGACAACATGTGCTGGGTGAATAACAATTCAATTCATTAGGTTTGCCATTCGGTTGGACGTTAACCACGCACAAGAGCAGAATTGGGAGGGACGGATGTTATTTTATACCCTTTACATTTTGAATCTTCAATATTATTGAAAATTATCATGCCACTTATTATTTATAGATAGAAAGCACTGTTTTTATTGATTTCAATCATAATCCAGAGGTGGGATCAAACTAAGCCAAAATGTTAAGTAAGAGTAAGAGATTGTTGGTTGCGCCAAAAAAATAATACATTCTAAAATGTGCCGTTTGGTCTATTATATCATCTTAAAAATTTCAACACCGTAGTGGCGCAATACCAAAACCAAGATAGTCTTGGTCTTGATTGTAAAATTTTGGTCTTGGTCATGCTTGAATGGATTGTGACTTACGTCGTGTTGGAAAATCTTCAAGTTCTTTGATAGGACTTGAAATTAAATTAAACCAATTAATTCAGTACGTGTTTTATACAGTTTATTCAATTATACAGGGTGGTCCTTGAGTAATTGTACATAGAATTACAGTACAATCTTCACTTCAAATTATTGCGATTTAAACCATCTATAGCCTTAATAAAATGTTGATATTAAGGTAGATACAGGGTGTTGAACATGACATTTTAATTTTCGCTTTTTACAATAACTTTAACGATTTTTGACGTATATGCACAAAAATTTGAGGTTGGGGGTTTTTGGGTATGAGAAATCATAATTTTGTACCTATTTTGCCGTATTTTGTAGATGGCGCCACATAGGCCACGTATGCGGCATAAATGTACGCAAAACTCTTTTGCCTTTCACATTAGCACTACTTTTGTAAAAAACAATTAAAGGCACATAATTACAAGAACAAAGGAGGTATACTTATTAGTATCCTCAAATCTTAACGGTTTTAGAGATAATCACATTCAAGTGATTATTAAGATGAACAGTATTAGGGTATAGTAAAAGTTAACATGTCAAATATGTATGGTACTTTCAATATTTAAAAATAATAACTATCGTACACACAACTACATTTTTTGAACGGAATGTAGTTAATCACTAAAATGTGATTATTTCTAAAACCGTCAAGATTTGGGGATACTAACAAACATACCTCTTACTTGTTGCAATGTTGTAGCTTTAATTATGTTTGTTTTAACTGAATCTCACTTTTCTCAGTTTTATCAGGATCCAATTAATTTGTTTATCGAAGGACCAGTCACTGTATTTTATGTGACGAGAATTGACTAATTTCATTTTAGTTTGTAGGGTATTATATCAAAAAATTGTAGCAGTTTCCACTATTTTATATTACTTAATATCAGTATATAGTACTGGTTAATTTTGCACGGCAATTAAGACTTTTCAACTGACACTGGCAGTAGCACACTATATGTTATTTGTTATTTTATGTTTTTTATTGATTTTTTGACTAGAGGGTTTACGGTTGTTTTTTATGAAAGAAAGGTTAAAATTCATATTTGGGTAGAGAATGAAATGCTGAATAGAAATAAGAAATGATATATATTCATTTATACTATGTGTTTGAAATGCGGAGTAATTATTATACAGGGGTGAGGATAAATGTGATTAACGTATAATTCGCAGGAAGAATTTAAGATTCATTCTTAAATTTGTACAATGTTTTACGGAAGTAGCGCTAATGTAAAGGGCAATAAAGTTTTGCGTGTATTTATGTCACATACGTGGCCTATGTGGTGCCCTCTACAAAATACATCGAAATAGGTACGAAATTATGATTTCTCATATTCAAAAACACCCAACCTCAAATTTTTGTGAATATACGTCAAAAAGCGTTAAAGTTATTGTGAACAACGAAAATTAAAATGTAATGTTCAACGCCCTGTATCTCTCTTAATATCAATCTTCTATTGAGGCTAGCTGGTTGAAATCGCAATATTTTGAAGTGAAAATTGTACTGTACTCCTTTGTACAATTAGGTACTCAAGGACCACCCTGTAAAAATGCTTATCAGCACTTAATGACTCCAGACAACCCCAGCAGTCTCATTCGTGTTCTTGAATGATCTTCAATATTTTGGATCTAATGTGAAGTTTGGGTTAGTTTTTGTGTTCTAATCAACATCTTTTTCATTTGATACTCGAACAAATTTCAGCTCAATCGGTTAAATATAAAATTTGAATCTCAAGCTTTATACTTTATTTTGCCAACAATATGAACTTTATTGATTAATGAGCTTTTAAATTGCTAGGACAGATCCGAGTCACGAACAATTAGCATTCATTTATCAAACATACCAAATAATCAATCTCAAAACCTGTTGATTCCAGATCCGGAGAAGTTCAGTAATTATTCCTCCTTCACGTATATTTAATCACGGATTTAAAACCTCGTCCTGCATTGCACACTCACACATTAGATTAGATTGAGTTTCCAATGACTAAATAAATATTATAAAATCGTAGATTTCTTATATTTGTTAGTTTTCCAGGCTAAGACGAATGAAAATTAATCTGCAGCATGTTTATAACCCTTAAGATTTCTATTTATTGAGACACAGCTGACACGGTATTGTACTGATCCTAATTTGCATGTTCGGGACGTGGCTAGATTTACCTGTCACCTAGATTTAATCTAGATTACACATTGATAATAGTGTAAGTAATGACTCGATCGAAAGATTGACATTTGACTTTGTGTTGGTAACACGAAAGAGAGTTTTGAAATATGGATATCAGTTTTTACTGACGACAAATCTGAATTTATCAAATGTAACAAAGGAAGATCAGAAATATTTGGTATCAATTCAATTCAGCCATAAACCAACGCATACAATGATTATCACCTGAATTAATAGTAATTTGAAAAAAAACATAATCTGCGCCTCTTAATGGTCGATTCTTAATCTCACTTGAATCCTGAAAAATATCTATCACGTTTATTATTTAGTGGTTATTCTCCCAGTAGTAAACATCCTGTCGTAAATAATAAAAAATCTAAAGCTCCATTACCGACTGAACCACACAGCGAAGTAATTATCAGAGGAGCCGTAGAAAAATAAAAAATGCTCTGAATTCCAATCCTCAGACAACAACAAAAACGAAAGAAGAATTGGAGATGAACAATTCGAGTCAGTCGAATAGGCCGGTGCAAAATTCAATTTGTGGATCAAAAAGGTTACAGAGTTATAAGTTATTAAAAACAAGTTATGCTGAAGTATGTTATCTTCAGAATAGAACTGGAGAGGTCGCACTGGAATAGGCAGATCAGTCACCTCATCAAATCTAAACTTACTCTAAGTACATTGGCAAAGCGACTTACGGCATGCCAAGCATTTGCATACATTTTTTCATGACATTATCATCGATCTTATCATCATTCAAGTACTTGATTATACGTAAGGTGTATCCACCTGCACTGCTGATGATAAACAAAATAATTATTTTGATAATAAACTTATTGTTCGGATTAATTCAGTTTATTATATTTTAAATTTATTATTTATTTATTCATCAACGACATTTTTTATTGAAAATAATTTCGCAATAACACAGATAAAAGTATTTAGCTCCTGAGGTATTATGGGTCTTACTGCGAGCAGAATAGAAATATTGTGCCTCACTTCAGGCTCAGCTGAAGCACACTTCCAAATTCCTATCTCTTCTATGGAGTGATGGGGTTCTCAGGAAGGAACTTTTTCATCCATACTGCGCGCGTCTAAAAACCAACTAATATAACTGAGGTTCAACATTAACAGTGTCTTTGAACTCTTCCGGTTGTATTTCTTGAGATATACTTTGGACTGGTTCAGTCCTGGAAGACATTTCCAGAAATATATTTTCTCACCAATCTGTTTTACTTATTTAGCAATCAAGAAATGAAATAAAAATTTGAAAAATACCGATATTGTTTTGTTTGGTGGTATTCCACACTGGTAACTAATAAAAAATTCCGTTGAAATAACATAGGCCAAGAGCCAATGTACGGGAACAGGTTTTTTCTTTTATATGTTTAGGGGTGTCCCCTGAATGTAAATCCAAGTTGGCGTCATGGGGGGGGGGGCTTCACTTCAGCCCCCATCTTGAAAAACACGTTTTGAGAAATTTTATTCCGCAAACCGCGCATCGTACGACAAAAATTGTTAGAATCATTATTGTAGATAATGTTATTTGCCATCTTTTTTAACCGAAACTTTTTTTTGTATAACGCATAGTTTTTCGATTATAGCGCTCCAAACTTTTTTCAATATGGTTTTTGCTAAATATTTGGTTAATGGGCAATGATAAATTGAAAATGGTGGTGACTGAATTATTGTGGGAAAAAAATTTTCTATTAATTTCAAATTTTTCCCGTAGCATTTATAGTTTAGGAGCTGCAGCTTTGTAAAACTTGCACCTTGTACATTATCAGTGGCAATATTGTTCGATATACGAAAACCATTTCATAACGCATAAAATGGCATGAATTGTTCAAAAAAATGTCAAATCAGCTGTGTACCGAATCAATTAAAATTATAAATATAATAATTCATCGTTCTTTATTGTTGCTTAAAACGGTATCATCATATAAAAGTTTGTCAATGTAGCAAAACACAATAGTGCATCACGCTACATTGTAAGAATTGTTATTTTTATTCCTAATATTAATTAACGTCATGGTTAGGTTAGGTTAGGTTAATATTAATTAACGTTATGCTTGTATTATGCTTTTTCATATTGTACAGTATTATTTCATATTGTATTTATTATGATATATTGTAACATTAAAAATGATTTCTTTTTTAATAGAAGAGTATGAAGGTTGGTATTCAATTTGAATTTGAATTTTTCGAAAAATCGCTAACCCGTTTCAATTGTTGCAAATTTTGTAAAATACTGTGTATATTCGACTGCACTTTATTTTCTCTGTCTAAGATTGTTGTCGAAATCACTAAAAGAAAAATAGTTTTACGAATGTTACTTCAAAAAAACGGACTCAAGACATTTGTGTGGGTGTGTGTGTACATTGGAAAGAACAGAATTATAACACACAATTCGAAAAATATATACAATTTGCTTCATATCTGGCCACATGTAGTTGTATGATGAATATACAGCATTATAATCTCATTTACAGCGTAATAGCTCCTAAACTATAAATGCTACCGGAAAAAGTTTTCAGTAAAATCTATAGAAAATTTCATGCTCTACAGTTCAGTTATTACCATTTTCAATTTATCACCGATGATTAACTGAATATTTGGCAAAAACCATATTGAAAAAAGTTTGGAGCGTCATAATTAAAAACCTATGGGTTATTAAAAAAAAAGGTTCGAATAAAAAAGATGGCAAATATCATTATCTACAATAATTATCTTCACAATTTCTGTCGTACGATGCGCGGTTCGCGAGATATTTAGTGAAACGTGTTTTTAAAGATGGCGGCTGAAGTGAAGCCCCCCCCCATGACGCAAACTTGAATTTACATTCAGGGGACACCCCTGAACATATTAAAACAGAATACCTGTTCCCGTAAATTTTTTTCAGAACCTACTTTTAACTTTTTGGCTGGGGCTCTTGGACTAACAGGTTGAAAACAAAAGTGTAACATAAATCCGATCAAAAAATGTACCCTCATACCTTCAGGCTATTATTTCCAATAAAAATACACCATAGGTATAATAAGCCCGTCAGCTTTCATATAATAACCTGAATAAAAATAAATTGGACGGTATCACATATGATGGGATGAAAAGACGTTATAGAAAACAATTTCCGAACATAAGGATTCACAGTGCATTGGAATTTTTAAGTTATATCAATAATTTTCTGCAATATTATACGTAGTTTGTAGTGATTGGGACTATTTGGTTCACCAAACAAATTCAGCTCCTCGGTAAAGCCAATTAGTCTATTTGGCGAATTATATTTCAGGTACGAGGAAGATACAGGGCCCTGTCAGACATCAAATACTTATTCAAGTCGCAGTTCCATAATCCTCCAGATAAAGTCTGTCATCTGTTAAAAAGATTTTCTTTGAATGAACCAATTCCAGTATTTAAATTATGTCTATAACCCTTCTGGCTGTCAAAGTATTCAGTATTTGTATGACAAACAGCACATTTCAGGTTTTGATCTGATAAAATTATCTGCTATACATCTCGATTCTACCTTTTCGCGACCCTAATGGCAAGGGATCTAAACAATGTTGAGTCTTTCTATCGAGGAAAGTATCTTTTGGCAGATTGATAACAATACCAACGTTACATGGTTAGAACTTTGATCTATTGGTCTAAAAATCATCACATATTATCTCCAGACCCTTAGATTTTCCACAGATCACACGTGTCCAAAAAGGTAACATGGCTTTGAGGTATTTTGTATGTGGTCTAGCTCTTTAACTGCATGTTCTCGCAAAAATGTTTTTCCATAAATTTGTTGTGACAGCCTCTTAACATTCCTTTCCTAATTCAAATGAGTCAATTGATAGTAATTTGACTATCGTTAATATCCTCACATTCCATTATTAAGTACTGTATTATCTTTATAAGCTGTAATAAGAAACTACTATAAATATATCAAGAAGTAATCCACACATATGCTTTATTCAAGATGCATCTTCTAGCCTCAGTAGTTCTTTTTGTATCCTTGGTTATTATCGGCGTCAGTGCTGATCTTGTAGCTGTGCTACAGGTGAGTAATTTTCCCGATTATTCAATTTTTTCCATCAAAATATTTGTTTATTATTTTATTATGCATTTCAATTATTTCGATCTTTTTTCCATGGATTCTCGATAAAATTCTTAGAAAGGTTTGAAAATGCTTTTGGTTTCCAGATATTCAGACATGGACATCGCACGCCTGGAAGCACATATACCAATGATCCCTATTCGGACATCTCCTATTGGGATGGACTATCTGGAGGACTGTTAACTAATGTAAGTATTATACGCCATTTCATCAACATTCCCAAAATTAGCAAAGAAGCGCTATACTTAATGGAACCGTTCCTGGAAGGTGCACTTCATTGGATTCCATTCCTTGTACACTACCGTACTGTTGTTAGAATGTAATAAAAAAAAGCTTTTTTCCACGACCACTATCGAAAGTCGTCTTTTGTGCCTTGAAAAGCAACTGAAAAGTTTATGTTTTCCGCGAGCTGTCATAGTTTGACATTATTGGCGCTCTCAAGCAAAAAGTAACTTTGGCGCACACCTAATTTTTTTAAAGATAAACGAGAGCTAGCAGCTATTTTAATATAAACTGTAGAATATAATATTTTAGTTGATTTTCCAATATGTTGAAGCATCCAACAGTATTTTCCGTAATAATTCAATGAGAAATAGGGAAATCTAAAAAGTATCTGACATTAATGTAATCAGTGTTGCCTACGTACATAGGTACACGAATCTGCGATCTGGAAGCTGCTAAGTACAAACAATAGCAAGACCTATCATAAATAGGAGGTTGCCATTAGAGTGATGGGAGTGGTTTCTTCCCTCAACGGTTTGAAAACTTTTCATTTCATTTAGAGTTCTAGAATTCAAACACTTCATATTCTGAACAATATCACAAACACAAATAAGTGTGATAAGAATCTGAATGGTGGCTCCATTATGGGACACCCAATCGATAAAGAAATATGTACAATTGAATAATTATAGAATTGAATAGATGAGGCTTTTACTTGATGTAGATCCTAAGTAATTTATGAAATCAAACTCAACAGAACTAATTCATAATATTCAAGATATAAAACTAAATCACTTGTCTAAATTCATATGTAATGTAACAAATCTATTCCCTAGTATACCTCCTGATGAAACTATCACTCTTGTTGATAACTTGCTCACTTACAATAATACTAATCCCATAATTCAGTCTGATATTATGAATTTATTAAGTGTTTGTTTAAATCAAAATTATCATCATTTCAACGGAAATGTTTATAGCAGTAAAGAGGGTTTGATTATGGGCAACCCTCTCAGTCCCCTATTATCAGAAATTTTCATGGATAATATGGAAAAGATAATTCATGAACACCCCCTTAGTAAAAAATTTGTTTAGTGGCACCTATATGTAGATGACATTTTAGATTATAGATAACTTCATTACTCACATTAACTCAATACATAAAAATATTAAATTTACAGTAGAAATTGAACAAAATAAGTCCATAAACTTTCTAGATCTTACAATTTCAAATATAAATAATAGACATGACTTTTCTATATTTCACAAACCATCACATACAGACATTACAATTCATAATAGTTCAGTCCACCCTATCAGTCATAAATTAGCAGCTTTCAATAGTATGATACATAGACTTTTAACAGTTCCATTGAATATTGACAATTACAATAAAGAACTAAATATAATAAAACAAATAGCGGTTAATAATAATTACGATCCAAATTTAATTGACATCATAAATAAAAAGACACGAAAACATACTCTAGAACAAGTATTTCCTTCTGATAAAAACAAAAATAACCAATTTAAAAGCCTAACTTACTTTGGAATACCTTTGGAATACCTTTGGAATACATCCTTAAAAATAAAATCATTTTTAGAAACTTTAGACTTGAATATTTGCTTCAAAACCGACAACAATTTATCCAAATTCATTAAAAACAACAAATCCAAATCTTCAAAACTAAATAAATCAAGAGTTTATAAATTAAAATGTGGTAATGACGACTGTGATAAAATTTATAGAACTTTTAGGAATTTCAAAACTAGAATTTCAGAACACAAACGTAGTTATGACAACCAAAAATCAAATTCCAACTATTCAAATCATTTATTAGCAAACCAACACTCTTTCGATTCAAATTTTGAAATTTTGCATATAGAACCTAAATCCTTCAAATTAAATCTTTTAGAAGCCCTAGAGATAAATAAAAACAAATATTCAGATAATCTTCTTAACGACCAACTTGATATTAACAATTCTCCCTTATTGAACCTTTTGACCTAGAAAGATTCCTGTAGGATTGTTGTGAATGAGTTTCCAGGTAAACTTGTTAAATACTTTAGTTAATCCCATATTTAGACCAATTCATTTCATTTCCTTGTAAATAGATTATAATTTTATTGTTAAATATCCGTTTAATTTAGTATTAAGGCACTGTATAAATTGAAAATGTCTCATTATACCTCCATTCGTTTGAAAAAGCTACTGTGTTAGCGAAACGCGTCACAACTTTAAGGTTAAATATAATGTAGATTTAACAAAATAGAATTGTTTGATTTCATAATTTAATGAATAATTATACTCTTTGCTTTTACAGGTGGGTAAACAAGATCATTTTGCCTTAGGACAATTCACCCGAAGAAGATACAGAGATTTTCTACCTCTGAAGTATAACAAAACTTTTTTCTATGCTCAAACTACAGACGTAGATAGAACTCACATGTCAGCTCAAACCAACGTATATTCTCTATTCCCTGCCTTAGGTTCTCAACAATGGCGTAGAGGAGTCGATTGGCAAGCAATTCCAATTCATCCAGCTAACTCCACTATTTTTGATGGTAGTTTCACTCCAGCTGATTGTGCCGCATATACACCTCTATTAACCGCCTCACTTAACGGCGAAGATTATGAAGAATTGAATGAGAAATACGCAGATGTATTTGAGTATTTAACGAAACACAGTGGGGATAATGTAACTGACTTTACAGATATTAATGATGTTTGGGATAGTTTGAAATCAGAGGATTATGCAGGATTCCAACTCCCTAAATGGACAAAGGCAGTTTATCCAGAACCACTACGAACACTTTCTGGCAAAATTTTCGAGTCATATTCGCATACCACCAAACTGAAGAGATTTAGTAAGTTTTAAACCAATTATTCTTCTGGAGTATTTTCTATAATCATAATTTTTATTTTAGTTTCTGGAAAATTCCTTAACGCAGTTGTAGAATATTTGGAAGATATGGCCGAGGATGCAACTTCATCATACAAATTCATGGTTTACAGCGGACATGATAGTAACATAGCTTCGACTCTCAACGCATTCGGAGCTTACGATCCCCCGTACCCTCCTGCATATGCAAGCACCATATACATAGAACTTCACAAAAGAAATGATGAGTATACTGTGGAAGTTTTCAGCAAAGATGGAGACTCTTTCGAACAAATCAGTGTCAATGGATGTGACATCAGATGTCCCCTTGCAGAATTCAGAGAAAGACTCAGCGACATAATCGTGGATGCAGATACCTGGGTCACGGAATGTAGTGAAGTTAGTGGCAGTGGGAAATTTTTGGCTCTAGGACCATATACGGAAGAACAAATAAGAGAGAAATGGGCTGGCAAAAGTAGCTAAGCAAATTTGAATATGTAATTGAAGTCTTGTGTTTGCCAACTTCATTATTTGTGGAAATAAATGAAATTAAATTTCAAGGTTGTAGTTAATTGAGTTTTTCACCTCAAATTTTTTTCAGGCCATTCTAGTAAATATCATGTCAGTGTTAGATACCAATTTGTTAAAATTGAAATGATCAAAATTTTAATAGGGTCAGATGAAGGGAATATGAAAAATCGTTCATAGTTCTCTCCTTTCTACCACTACTGCCAACTTGATAGAAACAATCGAGCAACTGCTTGATCTATTACTCACAAATGAAGAGCTGTACCCGAATATTCTAGCATCTTAGAGTATATTCACGAATTACCCAAAAAAGCACACTGGAGATAGAATTACAGTGCTATTCAAAAGTCCCCTCCCCCCTCGTATCTTTTGAACGGCTACACTTACATCAATAAATTTTAGAGGGTGAGAATAAAGTGTTGTAAACTTCTCTACGAATGGTAACAGGTGACGTAATAGTAATAGATGACGTCACAGTGTCACTATTTTAAATAGGACCCTATGTCAAGTGATATCTCGTTTGAAATGCATTGACATTGGCTACATAGCCATATTAATTTTGTTTGAGTTTAAACTTATTTTGACGGATGAATTAAATAAATACCAAAATTATTATTTCACATTTAAATTATTGTTGCTTTCGTTTATTTGGGTTTCAAGCACTTGTGCGTGACGCCTCAGTCGTCACGACTTTTGAGCAAAACGAACAGGATTTTTTGGGATCCTCAAAACCATCTGACATGTGCCAATGCCAATGAATTTCCTGTATTGTTAGAAGAACAGTTTTTAATTATAATGTTTTTGATAATAAAATGTTGCATAATTAGATATTTTTAGTAAGGTTTAAATCGTACAAACGTCAAATGGCTTGAAGCTCATACTTTTCGGTATGTGCTTGAGGGGCAAGGGGAAGGTAAGACTAGGCGTCACGCCCGGTAATAAACGAACGGAATTCAGTCACTACGAGCTGCTACTAGCAGCCAAAAGTAAATAATCGAAAACGCTTATTGAAGATTTTTCAGCCTTTCCCGCCTCTGGTTAGTTGTCAAATAAATTGACGTTTTTAATTTAATTTTAATTTTAATTTTTTTTTTAATAGTATTTGTTACTTTGCAAAGTTTTTCTAAATAGCTTAAATATTTAATTTCATTATTGTTTAAAGAGACGTTCAAGCGTTTACATAGGCAAAATGGTACGTACTCAAACCGGAAAAGTAGCAGCTATCTTAATAATTGGTGAATCTAGAAAGAAGCTCAATGAAGCGGAACGTTTATTCAATAAGAGATACCCAGATCACCCTATCTCGAGAATTTATTTAAGGGAGCTTCTTCAAAAGTTTGAATCAACAGGTAGTGTTCAAAATGCCAAGCGATCTGTTCGACCAACATTTAGTGATGATAAAAAAATTGATATAGTTGCTGAAATGGTAGTAAACCCTACTTCCTCTTCAATTAAAGTTGCGTCTATCTGTGAAGTAAGTGAAAGTACAGTACAGAGAGCGTTGTCTGAAAATAAATTTCATCCATACAAGTTAAAAATGGTGCACCACCTTTCGGATGACGACCCCGAAAGAAGACTCGAATTCTGTAAATGTATGACAAATAAAATTAGTCAAAACCCACATTACACGGAAACAATTTGTTTAGTGACGAAAGTACTTTTTGCCTCAATGGAAATGTGAATACACAAAATGTAAGGTATTGGAGTGACACAAATCCTCACACCTTTCGTGAACAACATACCCAATTTACAGAAAAAGTCAATGTTTGGGCATGTATTTTGGGAAACCACATAGTTGGTCCTGTTTTCCTAAATTCAAATTTAAGCGGTGAAGTGTATCTGGAGATGTTACAAAATGCAATTGAGCCGTTAATTCTTGAAATTCTGGAAGATAATCCAGATGAATTCGGCCATCTGGAAATAACATTTCAACAAGATGGTGCTCCTGCACATTATTATGGTGCAGTAAGACATTACCTGGATGAAGAATATCGAGGTAGATGGATCGGCCGGCGAGGTCCTATAGAATGGCCACCTCAGTCACCAGATCAGTTTTTTTCTATGAGAGTACCTGAAATCCAAGGTTTATACTACGGCACCAGATAGCATTGGCGTTTTGAAAGAAAGAATTATTGAAGAATGCAATGCAATTTCAGCTGACACATTCGAACGAGTACGACAAGAGTTTACTAATAGAATGTATTACTGTCAGGAAGTAGACGGAGCTCATTTCGAACACTTGCTATAAGACTCCATTGTTGATATTTGATTAATTACATTTAAAAAAATAATTTCAATAATTTTGGTATTCATTTAATTTATCCGTCAAAATTAGTTTAAATCTCGGTTTAAATCCAAGAAAAATTAATATGGCTATGTAGCCAATGTCAATGCCTTGCATTAAGGTCCTATTTAAAATTATTGGCCAGAGTGGCACTGTGACGTCATCTATTACTATTACGTCACCTGTTACCATTCATAGAGAATTTTACAACACTTTTTTCCACCCTCCAAATTTTATTAATGTAAGCTTAGCCGTTCAAAAGACACGAGGGGGGGAGGGGACTTTTGAATAGCACTGTTTATAAAATGCATAATTCCAACCTCTAAGAGCATTATTATTATTGCATGCAAAAAATTAACCACTTCATGGAACCTAATTTTGAGGTTATCGCGTGCTTAACACTATATAGTTGTTGGGGACTGCACTTGGGGACTGCACTGGACTTGATTTACCAATTGATCATACATAATCCTGTGAATGTTTGAAAATATAGTTTCATTCCAGACGATATTGTGACCTAATATTGTTTGGAGTTTTTCAATTGCATTGTTTAGTCACGAAAAAAACTCAACTAACTTATTCTGGTACATATATAAGTTGGGCAACTTATTGTTTAAAGCTAGAACTGGGCAGAATGTAGTCAATGCCTTCAAAAATCATTGAAAAGATCACTCATTCATATATCCAGCTCTACCGATAGCATTATTTTGATGCATTATTATGAGCTTATGATTTATTGGGATAATAATAATAAAAATAATACACCAGACAAAAGTAGTCTATCTTTAAATACCAAAAATAAATTAATCAAACAAGATAAGACGGATAATTGAAAAATTAGTTCTAAACAATTTTCGCTACAAATAAATGTATTGTGTACAACTTTGTAGCAGAAAAAGCATATACAATAATGTCCCCTTAAGTTGGAATAATATGGAAAACTTTTTTATTATTAATTTTAGGGAAAAAACTTATTCCTCATAAAAAGTTCTGCATGTTCTAAAATCAGAATTACAATTATCAGATATAAATTTTTTTCAGGATTATACGAGGTTTCTCAAAAAATATGAACTTTACCGAAGAATAAAGTACCTTTAAATTTGACAATTATCTAAAAATGTTTTGAATAAAAGTTGATCAGAATTGAAAACCACTTTCAAGTATACGATTTTATCTATCTATATGAAAAAATGTATTATTTTCTGTAATTTATTTCTAGATACAATAACAATGCAAATTTTACTGCAGTTACGTGTGATATAGCTCTGACAATAGTTATTTGTATACTAAGGCCGCAAAATGCTTTTTCGCGTTCCGAGAGAGAGATTATCGCCGAGGCCGCTCCGGCCGAGGCAAGATAATCTCGAGGTCGCGAAAACATTTCGCGGCCATAGTATACACAATATTTTTCGTGCAACCGTGAAAATTACATAATTTCAATAAACATTATGTCTCTTTAGAAAAGACAGTTAGTTTTTGGTTCGAAATACATTGTTATTGTCATATTTCAGAAATGTCAAATGCTGTAGTGGCGTTCAGTTTGCCGGCAGTCACTATGGGAACAGCCGTAAAAATTTTTGTCGGCCGTCACTCTGGGTAACGGCCGCAAAATGATAACGGCCGCAAAATATCATTTTGCGGCCTCTGTTGCGGCTGAAAAATGCTTGTTTTGCGTCCGGTTGCACGAAAACTAATGAATGTTTGATAGATACAAATGTTTGACAGTAACTTTAGGACGCGTTCGAATTTTAGAGAAAGGTTGCCTAAATCGTACCACTTTTTACAATTTATTTATTTTCTACCTTATATTAAATTCCTGTGCAAAAGCACCATAACCCTAGATTAGATTAGATTAGAATTGGAGTGGCTCTTTGTCTTATCCCACTGCGATCTTAATTATATTTAGAGCTCAATATCTAGCTTTATTCTTTTTATTAGACCTAATAGCCTGGATACCGCCTCCTTTGCGTAGCTCTCTGCCCTCGGTTTTTCTTCTCCGAATAGGTGAAACCGCACCCTTGCTAGGCCTTCGCACTCACAGAGTATGTGCTCCGCGGTTTCTTCTTCTTCATGGCAGAACCTGCATAGGCTGTCAACTGTAAGGCCAATTGTGTGCATATGTTTCCTCAGCCTACAATGTCCGGTCAGCATTCCCACCATCATCCTCGTCGTTTCCCGACTTTGACTTAGTAGGTTGTGTGACAGTTTTGTCGAAGAGCTTCTAAGGAATAATTTTGCATGTCTTTGTCCTGGGGTTTCATACCACCAGCGCAACGCCTGGTTGTTTATCCATTTCTGGATGCTCTCTTTACTTAGGCATTTTGCAATTCCACAGGAAGGTTCTGGCCCTATCATGACCTCCGTACCATAACCCTAAGAAGTATTGGTTATTTAGACAGGTTAATCTAATTTCTAGTCACTAATATTGTGGTGGGTAATTTGTGCAAGGTAACACATTTTTTGTCAAGTGATGCAATTGGTACGATTTAGGAAACCATCAATTAGCTCCAAAACAGGAAATCGTTCACAATAACTTAGACAGCAGCCGCACACTCACCAAACTTTGTCTCGCCACTACGACCAAGCACTAGTTGCTGGTAGCGCCACACGAGCGCTGTAGTCACTTCATTTCTAATTAAAATTAAGGTGGTACGATTTAGGAGGCGGTACGACTTAGGCGACCCTCCTCTACGCAAAGATGGTAGCGTTATTAGAGAGTTATTGGAATCACGAATTTACTGCCTTGCATTAATTGTGATGACCTCAAATAAATAGTGCTCGACCTTAAAACAAACTCAAAATTTGGAGTTATTGAAACATGAAACTCTACAATGACATTATAGTAAGAAAGGTACATTGTTTTTAAAAATGTAACCTTACTTTTTTAAAGTGGGTACATGCAGTAATCTCGCACAAATAAGGACAAGCACTAACCTTAATAATGTTTTCCTTATTCAAAACATCAAATGCGCATGCGTATATGTCACTATAAGGACAGCTTATTACTGATTCAATAACTCTCTATTGAGAAAATAGAAACAATATTAAACAAGCACAAAACCTATTTTTTCGATGTAAATTAATGCAATTGCATATATTTGAACGAAGTTTTCAGTTCTGATCAACTTTTTTGAATACTATTTCTCGATATTGTCAAATCTAAAGGTACTTTACTCCTGAGTAAAGTTCATATTTCTTGAGAAACCTCGTATAATACTGAAAAAAGTTGATATCTGATAATTGTATTTCAGATTTTAGAGCAGAACTTTTTATGAGGAACGATTTTTTTTCCTAAAATTGGTAATAAAAAAGTTTCCCATATGGTGGACACAGTGTATATAAGTTAATACTTAGTATTGGGCTCCTTTAGTAGCACTTCATAATATTAAAGTATGATAAATTTGTGTTTAAATATGACAACTTCGAAGAAAATGTGATATTGGTAGGCAACATGCAAAACGTGAAAAAATACGTTATCCTCTATACTTTATTCAGTAGGTGCTTTCCCAGGTCTAGAAATCGAATCAACAAACTTACACAATCACTGGCAAGTCTCTTTTTCCCTCCTCGCATCAATTTGAATGAATCAGAATTTCAAATTTCGATATTAATTTCGAATTTCTGTTTCTATCGTCGCTGATTTCAAATTCAAAATTATTTGCAGCTAGTGATAGAATATTTGATTTGATACGGGGTACAACTTCTGGAAAGAACGATATTATACTGCGAATTATACCTGCTAACTTTTTTTGGACGAAAGTTTCAATTGAGGGGACAAAAAAAAGAGAAAATATTGAATTTTTGAATGTGACATAATCATAACTGGATATAAAGGCGCGTCCATACTATGCCGCGATTTGCCGTTGGTGAAGCCTGCGGCTGTAAAAACGTATACAAATGTGTTGGCAAATTAATAACATTTCCGTCTGGCCAGTTCATTTTAAAGCACCTGCTAACTAGCAGACACTATGAATAGCAGCAAAAGCCGCCAGAAGCCAGTGGTTGGTATGTTAGCTTCATTTGAAAGAGATCGACACTTCAGCGACTTTCATTGGCACATGGCTGGCTTACTGGCACGTGCTAACGGCAAATTTGTCATCCATAGATTCTTTTTAATATTGAGGCACTGATTAGTCCCCAAGAGAATTCCTCTACCAGCCACAAAGGAATTGTAAAAAAAAATATTATCCCCAGCAACAAATAATTTAATTTTGCTTCATATTTAGGTTAGTTTTGGTTCAGAATCGAGAGAATCCTCAATCAAGTGAGAACAATTTTCTTGACCGTTTTTCCTAGGTTTTATCGATAGATTTACAATTAGCTAATATAAATTGTGAAAATTTTGTAAAATTTTTAGGAAATTAAAAAAATTGTGATCAGTTCTTGATTTTCATTTTCGAAAAATCAATATCATACGACTAGGTACATGCTACCATTCAAGTAAATAATTAACATATCATTTGAATTATCAGACTTTAATTTTATTACAATCTAATAAAAGTACTTAACGCCTCACGTGACACGACTATAAATACTCATTGCACAACATTTCATTATTTTTATCAAAGCCAAATGTTTACAATGTAATCTCTCCAGCTTTTTTGGTAATGGATTTCAAAGGTCAACATTCCACTGAATATAATTTGTCATATACTTGTTCCAGCTAGAGCTCTTTAAGTTTCCCATGTCAAAAATTTGAATAATTCAAGTGTGGTAAAAAAGGTTCTCCTATTTTCATAGCATAAAACTGAATGTTGTTCTCGGAACAACTTTTTCAATGTTGGTGAACATGATAATATCTCAATACCCGATTTATACAGGGTGTAAGAAAAAGGCAGGTCATAAATCATACCACATATTCTGGGGCTAAAAATAACTCGATCCAACCCAAGTTACCCTAGTACAAATGTGCATGCGAAAAAAGGAATCCTTGAGGCTGCAATTAGATATCGTCAAAAGCCATTGTTTTTCCAGAATATTTGGTTTTCGTTAGTAAAACGGTGCCGACTGTGTATTCAAGAAAATGGGGACCATTTCGAACATCTAATAAAAACTACACATTTGTAAATAAATAAGATTCAATCAAAAATTTGGGACCTTCGAAAAACTTAAAAATTCGTTGACTTTAATTTTTGTTACTCGAAATTTTTGAAGCATAATGAAAAATAGGCCGTATCTCGATAAAAACTGATAATTTTAAAAAGTACTAGGGGACAAAAAAGTTTCAAAAATAATGTGTTTAAATAATGGTGCCACAATGAGCATTAAATTGTAACGTACACAAAAATTTTGGGGGAGTTTAGGGGATCTCAATTCAATTTTTCTTAAGATGCTCTAATCACAAGAAAGCCACTTGTCAACTTTCATTATAATATGTCGAACAACTGTCGAAATATTTGAAAAAATCAATTTTCATTTGGTAACTCCGAAGGGTTGTAACTTTTTTGTATTAGGGTAACTTGGGTTGGATCGAGCTATTTTCAGCCCCAGAATATGTGGTATGATTTATGACCTGCCTTTTTGTTACACCCTGTATATCGCAATGCTTTTTTTGTGAAAATTATTTATAACAACCACAACATTTTTCTAGTAGGTTGATTTATTTGATATGATAAAATTTCATTTCCATGTGCTATGGAAGTGAGAGACGAAATTTTGAAAGAGGCTGCCTATTTGCTTTTTTTTGGTTTTCAGATTAACTTTTAAGAGTTCAAATGCAAGAAATTGAAGAAAAAAAAATAAAAGGACTTAGATCCACCTCTCAATTAATCTCAATTTCCAACCAGTAAAACCGTATTTTTTTCCAATTTTCCCCTTCACTAGCTTATTTTTGGATATTTTCCAAGAAAAACTACACACTAAATATTCTATGAGTCCTATACGTGGCTTCAATGGTCTGTTATATATTCTGTTGTCCCATACTGTTCTCAATCGAAAATATTTTTTAAATAAAAAGGCTTATTTCAGTAATTAGATATACGTATATTTTCAATGAAATATTTTTTTCTCGCAATAATTTTTGTTCATTCCTAACGAAACATACATTGTAACATTATTTTGTGATAATATATAATTTAATCTTAACAATAGACTTATCAGATATCTAATTAAATTTAAGTTCAACAATTCACGTGACAGGATAATATTGCACAACATTACATTTTCGTTAAAATGTCCAAAGAACAGAAATATTCTACAAATATATCCATGCAAATCCTGCGGTCAGTTATATGAAACGACAATGATATCATAAAAAAATTCAAAAACTGTCTTAGGGGCAGAAAGGGGGCAAAGATAATTCACTTCCATTCACTTCCTCACCTAACACAAACGATTGAAAAAATTCAAAATACAAAACCCTGGCCTTCAATACTACATGAAAAAAAATTATTTTTTTTTATTGGTGAACCATCCTACCTGTTTAAAGCATGCCTCAGCGTGTTTAAATCGAACATAGCAAGCAAGGGAGGCACCTATCTGTCGGTTGTGCATGTGAGAGGAGGAAACAGCCTCCCAAATTATCTTCGAATGTGAAGCAATGTCTCATTGGAAATATACACTTCTAGTAGAATTTCTCCAAGGACTACATATGGAAAAGACTGATAGGGGCTACTGATCTCTTTACATGAAAGAGCACAACCAAGAGCACAAAAAGCCCAAAGGCTGAGGTGCCGAGGGCTTTAAGCCTCGAACTGATGGTGCCATTAATTAACAAATCAAATACTTGTCAAATCATTTTCACTCCATTGCCATTCCCCCGTGATATTACTGTTCCCAAAACTCATACTTGTGTTCAGGATGAAGTACTCAATAAGTTCGAAAGATAAGTTATAATCAAAACTCTCAGGTTTCGACTTTTCGCAACAATTCTCAAGTACCTGTAGTACATTCATCAATCCACCCAAACAAAAAATATAATCGTGACATGTCACTTGAATAACCAACTCTCATCACAATCTAATCAAATAATTCTCCAGTTCACGTGAGACAATATTGCACAACATTTCATGCTGGTTAATATGAATAATTTCATCTGTCCACGAATATTTTTTAAAACTTTTTACGCGTGCTTTTTCAATTATAATGACGTACATTATTCACCAGTGAATAATAGGTGTGGATAATGAAAAGGTCACATGACACATATTTATATATTTTATAAAAATTTCCATCCCGATTCGGATTCCAACCCATGCCAAAAATTCCTTGCTTTACCAAGTGAGAGTAGTAAACTATGAGGCTTATAAAGACTTCATATACAGGGTGTACCAACCTTACGACAAACTTCGGTATATGGGTTATTTCAACAGATATCAAAAAATGTTATTATCAAAAATAGTAGATGTGTTGAAGGTCCATATTTTGAAAATATATCGAACTATACAGAGTGCTGCATAACTCCGT
This sequence comes from Galerucella calmariensis, assembly GCA_910591675.1. NCBI lineage: Eukaryota > Metazoa > Arthropoda > Insecta > Coleoptera > Chrysomelidae > Galerucella > Galerucella calmariensis. The sequence continues at coordinate 221,371 of CAJUYG010000330.1, forward strand.
TACAAACCAAACATATGATTTTTCAAATGTGAACCCCTGTTTATTATACCGAATTTGGATTGGTTACATTTTTTTGAAGATTTTGATATAAGGTTTTGCCACATTATACAGAGTCCTTCAAAAGATATGGACACGTTTAACTTCTTTCTAAACTCATGTTTATAATGACATGCTGAATATACCTGGATATATCAATTTCGATTACGACACAATCTATGCAGATTGAGTCTTATTTTGTAAGTGACTCCAGACGTACTATATTCATATTGTGGAATTTGTTTTTATCCAATTCTAATTATCAATTAAATGGAAACAAATTGGAATATTCCACTTAGTGAGGGTTGAGCAAATGAATTATCCAGAAATTATTCTTAACTTTTCTCAAATTTTGGAGGTTTGTTAATATTACAAAGTGAATAAACAATTTATATGTTTCAAAAATTCATTCTATAAATCCTACCTCGGCAATATCTTCATTTTTTCTTCGACAGAAAAGAACTTGGTTCAGCTTGAACTGAATAATAGTATATTAATTATTTTTTTATTGGTGCACTTTGAAATTATTAATACAACAACAAGAAATGAAAATGAGAACTGATAATGTAAAAAATGATTAAATTGCGTTGTCATCGAAATGGAAAACATCAACTAATATGCATTTTCATGGAAAGTTCAACTTCATTGAGTTCTAAGAATGTTAAAAGTATTAATTCAAATACCATTTACTCCGATTTGAGAAATCGAAATGTTAATATCCGAAACAATAACAACTGTACGTAACATGTTCATTTATACAATTGGAATTGTTAAATATAAATAGACTTCGTTTCTCGAGTTGTTGATGTTGCCATGGTAACTTCAAACGCGCGTGTTTTAAAGTTCGATTCAAACACGCTGAGGCGTGCTTTGAATAAGTAAAATGGTTCACCATTAAAAAAAAATAAGAACCAGAGCTCGTGCTTGCCAGACTTAAAAATTGCTGTTTATTGTTACCAACAAAACAAACTCGTACTCCTATATCCTAGTGGAATGGGCACCGAAAAAATTCGCTAGACAATAAAATAACAATTCACGATATGCCACAAGGCTTTATCGCAATAGATCTGGACTACTAGATGGTCAATTTGAAACCAAAATATTGTGTTCCATCATTTCTAGCCGTGTCCAAGACATTGAGGAATAATTAAAGCCATTCAACACAAGTAAACCATTCATTTTACTGACTTGCTCCCAGGCGTACTTCATATTATGGAAGACCAAATATGAAGAAGCTTCTAGCAGTGTTCATATATACCTGCAAAAATGGTAAGACGGTCGATTTAGCACCAGGTAATGAAGGTTTGATTTTGGTGGAACGTTAATTGTAAATCAGCCGTCTAACTTATTTTGCAGATGAGGCATTCAAAGGTTCACATTTTGTCTTTCACAAATTATAGTACGCTCTGGAATCTTCAAATATAGGTGCAAATCGCTTATGTCGAATATATAACTTTGCATCTGCAACTGTTCTTGCGAAATTCTGATAAATTCTGTGTTCAATTTCTATCCAGTCTAAAATTGATTATTGATATCGATAAATTAACATTTTTTGATAATTGCCTGGTTAATTTTTTCAACTATAAGTGTAATGATATCTTCATCTTTATCTGTAATGAAAAATCAACCGAATTAGTATAAATAAATCAAGATGTGTCCAGCAAGTACTTTAGTCAAGATGCATCTTCTAATCCTAGCAGTTCTTCTAGTATCGGTGGTTATCAGCAGCGTTGGTGCTGAGCTAGTAGCCGTCGTACAGGTAAATAAATTTATTTTAAAATCCGATTGGAGATAATTTTTCTATAGACTTATAGCTGCAAAGTAATTCCATAAAAGTTAATTATTTTTTTTCATTTCACAACAAATTAAAGGCTCATACCATGAAAAATAGAGAAAAATCTAGTTGAAATATTGCCTAGCATCTTCAAGGGTTCACTTTTGAGGAAAAGCTCTTGATAGGATTGTGGAATATTTTAACTGCAAAGTATAATTCACTTTAACCTGGCTCAGAAGATACCTAATTGCATAAAAAATATCTAATACATACAAAAGCTTTTTTAAGGAAAATTTTCTCCTCCTTTTAGCTACCATAATTTCTTTATTAAGTTTTTTCGAATGTTATCTTATGTTGAAAGAATTATTTTACAGTTCAATTTAGTATCAATCTTCCATAAAATTGATAATCTGTTTTAATGATCCTTTCCTTAGCAGTGTTCACACCCAGGAAAAAATAACAGGTGGTGAGGGAATTGAACATTTGAATTTTTCTCCAGATATTTAGACATGGACATCGTACACCTGGATCATGGTATACCAATGATCCGTATCAAGACGGGTCCTATTGGGACGGTTTGGATGTGGGACAGTTAACAAATGTAAGTAATTTCCGACACCAGAGAGGGAATAATACCATCTATATTTTTTTTTGCTTCAAATTGAATTAAGTGATACCAGAAAATCTTCATTTGTTATCAAATGAGTAAACTTTACAATAAAAACTAAAGAGGACAGATCAAATAGAAATAAATTTTTGCAAACCAAATCATAGTTTCTAATTGTGTTATAATTTCGAACAAGTGGATCAGAAATTGACCATTGAGTTGCATTGAGTAGCACCAATACGAAGAATCACTCAAATAACGTTAGACCGGGTCGTGAGAAGGAAATAATTTTTGTTGTTTTATATAATTTGTCTTGTTTTTGCAGGTAGGGAAACAAGAGCATTTTGCATTGGGTCAATTCACCCGAAGGAGATACAAAGATTTTCTACCTCTGAAGTATAACAAAACTGTCTTCTATGCTCAAACAACAGATGTAGATAGAACTCACATGTCAGCTCAAACTAACATATATGGTATCTTCCCTGCCCAAGGCTCTCAACAATGGCGAAAACGAGTCGATTGGCAAGCAATTCCTATTCATCCAGCAAACTCTACTCTTTTTGACAGTAACTTCTATCCATCAGGGTGTACTGCTTATTTAAGCGAGCTAGCCGAAGTAATGAGCGGTGAAGAATATGTTAAATTAGATGAGAAATACGCCGACTTATATACGTACTTAACAAAACACAGCGGAGATAATGTTACTACTTATCTTGATACCTATGCTGCATGGGATTGTTTGCTTTCAGAGGATACAGCTGGATTTAAACTTCCCAGTTGGACAAGATCTGTTTATCCAGAACCACTGCGAACTCTGATTGGAAAAATGTTTGAATTATACTCGCACACTACTAAAATGCAAAGATTGGGTGAGTTTCTTCGAGCCTCGTGTGAAAACAAACTCAGTATTGAGCTAATCTTTCCTTGTTATCATTGATGTAATTTTCATTCCAGGTACTGGTCCATTCATCAATGAAATCGTAGAGCATCTGGAGAGTATGGCCGAGGATGCAACTTCATCAAACAAATTTATAATTTGGAGCGGACATGATACTAACATAGCTGCAACGCTCAACGCATTTGGAGCTTACGACCCCCCTTATCCTCCTGCATATGCAAGCAGTATTTACATAGAATTGCACGAGAAAAACGATGATTATGTTGTGAAAGTATTCAGTAAAGATGAGAAATTTATCAAACAGATCAGTGTGAGAGGATGTGATGTCGACTGTCCTCTCGCCGAATTCAGAGAAAGACTGAGTGATATAATCGTGGATGCAGATACCAGAGATACAGAATGTACACAATCTAGTTTGGGAAGTAAATTATTGGCACTAGGACCTTATACAGTGGATGAATTTGAAAAAAATTGGGGTAGCAAAAGTACCTAGTCACACAACTTTTGTCTCATGAATACACCACATTAAAAATGTTATGTTTGAGAAATTAAATAATTAACAGAAAAATTTGCTTCATTACCATTTCCCAACGTCTCTAGTGAAAATAGCCAACTATAATAAAAAAACCTATGGGAGAAATTGTCGTAGGTAAGATGGTCCTAGAATTCGAACCCGGATGCATTGGAGTTGTTCCATAATTGTGTTTTAATAAAGCCCGTTCACCCAAGGAAATCCACTCTTTGGATTGTTTCTTGGTCTTTTATGTATTGTTATGGAACCATATAGCTCAACGAAACAAAATGGCGCAAAAAAACATTCAGACTGCTCCAAAACATCACTATACAATCCTCAACAATTCCGCAATAGCTTGATGCTGGAGCATCAAACAACGCCCACACTGGTACGACCCTACTGTAATTAATAGTTTTCTATTGATTTCAACGGTTTAAGTTTCCAATAGTCTAGCCTAGATATGTAATAATATAGTTGAAATAATACCCTTCTTGGTGTGCGTCATCGATTGTTAATGTCTTTCTAACACATTACGCAGGAAGAAATGGAAAAAAAGGCAGGTCTGTGATTAATCCTAATCAAAATATCACAATAATGAACTGTTTAAATGTATTACAAACGTTAACCCTAATCTTTGACTTACAAAAATTTGATTGGTTGATGTTTAGATTACGCTCAAGCTCAACCTATCAATCGAGAGTTTAAAATACTAAGAAGGCGTTACTTTCATAGCGGCAATAAGTCTTACGTCTTTTCCTACTGTCACACTGACAGTTCTTGACAGGTCTGTACTTTGTTGTTTACGGTCAATTATTATTTATGAAAAGTGAACATTAATCTTATTGTTTTATTTATATGAATAATACAAAAATATGCCTGAATACACGGAAAAACATCAGTATTTTGAAAGTTCTCAAGTATTTTCAGTTAGAAAAAGAAGCTGGTAATTATTAATTGCATATCCTTTTCGAATTTGGCTAAATACAATCCTGAGGATCTTTTTTATCAAATTTAAGGTTAGCTATATGTCAAAATAGCAAATAAAATAAACGACATGCCGAAAACCCGGATATACGTCACAATCGATGACGCACACCAAGAAGGGTATTATTTTAACTAAACAAACACTCTGGTTCCGACTCTTCACAATAGTTTTCATGTACTTACTTGTAGTACATTTATCAATCCACCCAAACAAAAATATAATCGTGACATGTCACCTGAATAACTAACTCTCATCACAATCTTATCAAATAATTAACCAGTTCACGTGAGACAATATTGCACAACATTGTATGCTGGTTAATATTAATAATTTTATTAATTTCCACTCTAGTGGATCATCGAATGACAAATAATAATTCTGAAGTTATTGATAACCATGTCATACTCTAAGCTCAATGTCATTGGCCAGAAAAATTCAAACTTATGTTAATGATGAAACGCTGAATACACCTGGATATCAATGTCCAGAGCTCTTACGTACATACAACCTTATCTCTACAGATTGAATCTCAGTTTTCAAGTGATTCCATAAGAGCTATATTTATATATTGTGGAATTTCTTTCTATTCAATTTCAACTCATAATAATGGGAAGATCTCACATGGAAGGGTTGAGAGAACAAATTTTTTCAGAAATTATTCCTAATTTCTCAAAGATGGAAGGTTTGTTTATATCACAAAATAAATGAACAATTTATATGCTCCAACAATTTATTCAATAAATCCTGCTACGGCAATACATTTATTTTTTCTTCGACAGAATAGAGCTTGGTCCAGCTTGAACTGAATAAAACATTAGAACGTTCTCTAACCAGAGCTACTGGATAATCAATTAGCTGGTTACAGGAGAATACAATTTTCCTTGAAAACAAACAGAATGCCGTTATCTGAGACTATACCTACAGTTAGATATTTCAGCAGAAATTGTTTGTGGTGAAAATACAATAATCTGAATTATGTTTCCGTGTTTCTTATAGAAAAGTAGTTACATTCAGTAGCTTGAGTTAAAATGGACAATCTCGAGAATTTTGTCCTTCTGGTTATATAGGTATAAATTTTAAAGTGAAAATTGAACTAACAATTTCAGCTGTTATCTTAAAAAATGATATATCAATTTTTTACGGCACACTGTATTATAATAGGTTGATAATAATAATGAGAGGTATTACAACATTTAATAACAAGGAATTAATCCCTTTATTTACTCCAGACTCTAGATGTATTAGGTAATAATCGTAATCAAATTAATACTTTAATTACAAATTAAATTAAAACATTTTGAAACAGTACATAAGAACACTGAATGAAAAGATAGGACTCATAAATTAAATAACAGTAAAAAAATAAAAATGTCCCGAAGAAGTTTAAATAATATCCATGGAAATCCAGGTATGAATTCAAAAATTAAAAAAAGCTGAAATCGTGGACAATAAATAATATGATTATAGAATAATAGCGGAACATTTGTCTAAAATATGACCAATATACTAGCTAGAAACATAATATGGTTACCATTTCCACAAATTGACGTATGAAAACTAAGTAGAGTATCATCCAAGGAAATAAAACACATAAAAATGCTTGAAATTGTTTTTTGGATAATTTTAGATTGCAGAGATACAAAAAACCTCTTTAAGGACAGAATGGTGTGAGATAGACTTCTGGATTGATAAACTGATTTAATGAGATATATTTATATTTCTTACCAAATAACTACTTATCATTAATGGCCATTGAAAACAAAAAACGTGACATCTGATCCTTTTGTGATCCAAAGCATGTGACAAACAAGTGATTTGATACATTATCTTGATAAGTTTATTTCGCCCAGAGAACTTAGTAACATTTAAATTTTTAGTAACAAAGTTTGATAATAAACATTAATTGCTTTGTTATCAGAATATAACCGGATTGGCTGACAGGACCAACTTTATGAGATTTCAAATTTTTTTAATTAATTTTGATTACCCCCTTTCCATAAACACGCAAAAATAGGAAAAAATAAAATAGCGTACGTCCCCATATTATTACAATTGTTTTTGTTTGCCTTTTGGCTTAAAAATTTCTTCAATAAATAAGATTACAGTGAAAATTATATGGATTCAATATCCCACAAGTGAACAAATATTATAGAAAAATATTTCTGTTTTTTTATGAAAATGAGGAATTTATTCTAACAATTTGCAGCTGAAAGTGTTTTGCGATAATTTTCAGGATCTTTCCTGGATCTTTGGAAATAATTAATTATGCTGCAAGAAGCGAATCAGAGTATTTCTCCTTGTAGCTTTCACTTTTTCCCTTGAGATAATAGTATTATACATAATATCACAGATCACAGCCAGTTTTTTGTTATCTCTATTGGCATACTCCACTCAACACTTTTTCCCGAACTCTATTTTGCACATTGTTTAGTTCAGGATATATGAAACGAACCTCATGGGGCCGGAACCCTTTTGAGGTATCAGCTTCTATGTAATATTCTAAGAAATAGACAAAGATCTGACCATAGCATTGGAAATATTCAGTAGTACTCAGACAGTCAAAAATTCTGCTGAGTTACTACAACCCGTTTGGATCGAATGAATGTCTAAGTCAAAGTAAAACTGCACTATAGTATATAAAGTATTAGGAACGGTAAGGGTTGTTTACCGGTCGACAGCTATGTTTGGAGGCTGAGCGTAGCAAAGCCTCCAATTTTGCTGGAGACCGGTATTATCCTTAACGTTCGAGATGCTCATACCATTTTTTGCGCGATCGTATTAAATTTCAAATAAAATAATTTAAATTTCTTCTAAATGTCAAAAGTGACATCTATATTTCTCGATCAGTTTGAAATATAATTTGAATTTTGGTGAAATTGTTTTTCTATTCATTACTTTTTATATTGTTTTGTTCGGTTCTGTTCATTAAGAAAATATAAATAAACTTTGTTCCTCTTGTGTAATGAATGAAGTAATATATTATTTAGGACCACTTAAATGTATGTAGGGCTAAGACGTCGTTAAGTAATTTACTCACCGACGTCTGAACGGTAGGTGAATCACTTACCGACGTGTTAGACTTAGAAACCAGTAAACACAACCTACCGTCCTGACAACCAATGCTGTAAATAAACAAAAAAGATCGATCGCGCAAAAAGAGTTATAAAAGGGATCCTAATGGGACATTGCCGCCTGAATGAAAGCTAAAAATAGTGGATGGAGAAGAATATGGATAATGTGCGAATTGTGTACAATCATTTTTAAACGCGCCATCTTGTTCAAGATGTGAAGGAATGATGAACGCAATTCAACAAAAGTGAACCCTTGATTTTACTGACCTGCTCCCATGTGTACTTCATTATTTTATGGAAGACCAAATATGAAGAAGCTTCTAGCAGTGTTCATATGTACCTGCAAAAATGGTAAGACGGTCGATTTAGCACCAGGTGGGGAAGGTTTAATTTTGGTGGAACCGTTATTATAATTCAGCCATCTAACCTATTTTGCAAATAAGGCATTCAAAGGTTGACATTTTCTTTTCCACAAATTTTAGTAAGCTCTAGAATATTTGAATATAAGTGCAAATCACTCATATCGAATGTATAACTTTGCATCTGCAACTGTTCTTGCGAAATTCTAATAAATTTTCCGTGCAATTTTAATTTAGTCTGAAATTGATTATTGATATCGATAAATGAAGATTTGATAATTATTTCGTTAATTTTTTTAACTATAAGTGTAATGATATCTTCATCTTTATCTGTAATGAAAATTCAACCGAATTAGTATAAATAAATCAAGATGTGTCCAGCAAGTACGCTTTAGTCAAGATGCATCTTCCAATCCTAGCAGTTCTTCTGGTGTCGGTGGTTATTAGCAGCGTTAGTGCTGAGCTAGTAACTGTTATACAGGTAAATAATTTCATTTTAAAATCCGATTAAATGATATATTATACACCAAGGTGGTGAAGACTATTATCATTGATCGAGCGGAATAAGGTATGAGGTTTATAAATAATAGAGAATTATTGAAATACGGCCACGGTAGGCAGTGGCAACTTAGTGCCGACACTTGAATGTTCCGTGCCCGGCCCTATTTCCAATTCACGAACAGAATTATTGAACGGATCGAGATATGTCAGCTGTAACCCTATTACATAACCTAAAAAATTTTTCATCTGTAGTGTTTTTTTTTGCTTTCGTGTTATTTGTTTATTTATAATTCAGTTTAGTGCAGTTTAGTTTTGAAAAATCCTCTCAATGCGATTCTTTAACGTTTTTATTAAAGATGACTAACTTCCCAGTGAGAATTTGCAAATTTCATTGAATTTTATCCCAGCCACTGGGGTCTTTGAAGGGATTTTGTTGGACGACTTCCCTCAATAGACAAATGTTGTCAGTGTCACTGAAACGTTGTCTATGCAATTTGTAATCTTTCGATTCTTCTTTAGAGCCCATTGTGTCAGTGTTCATGAAAAGAAAAAAACTTATATTTTTTATTTACGTGTCTGCAACTCACTCGCCGCCATACGTAAATAAAAAAGTAAGGTTAACATTCGCAGAAGAATTGCCAAACGTCAAATAAGAACCAGACTGTGCCTATTTTCAACCTTCCACAATTACTGGCAGGCACTACCCTTATTTGTGACGGCCTTAAAACTCAACAGTTCTGCGCAAGCGTATATGTCACCAACGTCAAAATAGTGCCCGGACTTATTAGTGCCTAGCCTTACAACCGCTTCAATAATTCCCTATTGTCTTCAACACCATGGTGTATATACAATTTTTGCCACTACTAGCCAAATTTAAGACAAAAATTGAAAATAATCTACAAACGCACCACGAGAAGCGTTCACTCCGTCGTCTGACTGACAAGTACATTGTCAGTTTCCGATATATTATGAACGTATTCGTTATGTCATCAGTTATTATTGGTTGAGCGCGAGTTTTAAGCTAATGGCATTTTTATTCAAATAAATTTATCTGGACAGGTAACTTTAAGCAGCAAATGTTGGAGACAGTCTCCTGGGTATACAAAATTATGTTGCACAAGTTTTTGTTGAACTACTATCCCTGAATTTTCGAAATATTTGAATTTGTCCATTATTGATAATTATTTCTATTTATTAATAATAGAAAATTATTAACCACTAATAGAGAAATTCAACTTCTCAGTAGGCTAGAAGAAGCAATAATTGTTAACTCCACAGTTTTTCCATAAACTTATAGCTCCAAAGTAATTTCAAAATATACATACAGTCATTTCATAAAATATAATCGATTTTCTTGTTATATAAATTTTTTTATTTACAGCAAATTAACAGCTCCTACCATCAAATATAGAGAGAAATACAGTTAAAATATTGCCTAGCATCTTCAAGTGTTCACTTCAGGAATCATTTTTTGAATGAATTTAGGGTTATTGCTATTTTTATTTCTAACGTTAAATGACATGTCCATATTATTATGGAGAGCAATGCATGTGGACTTTTCACTTTACTTTTTCGACTAATTATTTAACTATGAGCAACTCAAAATATACAAATATTGTCGTATGCATTTGTGGTTCTCTCCCCACTCTTATCTTTGGAACAATTTCACATAAACAAATGAAATATGGAAACTGGATGTTAGGAAATGTTAAGTTTACTAGTAATTTTAAATGATATCGTATTTTACAATCCTCAAGTTTCCAAATGTCACTACTCCATATACAATCGTTCCAAAGATAAAAGAGGGGACTTTTCAAAAGGAATGTATTGGCAAGTATGTGATTTAATCCTTCTGAAATCAAATTTTGTCGAATTACTGTAGAACACTGGCGCTTAGGACTGATAGCAGTACATTTCCTTATCAATCTGCCTTGTATTAGAATATCTGACTAATTATTTCTCTTCTCATCGTTTTTTACAAATTGCTTATTCTCTCGCACTTGTGTTTTGCTGAATTGATTATTTGATAATCGATAATTTTTCCAATTTTTTTTTCTCTTCATGATCTCAGTGTCTGTTTTTACAAATTCTCAATTCAAAATATTAGATATTTTCTCAATTGTGTCACGCAATCTTTCACCAGCAGTCTATGCCAATCAAACCATTATTGAGCATTTTTTCCACTGCTTCAGTCCATTTTTTTCCACAATTTTGAATCAATCTTCCATCAAATTTATAATCTTCCGTAATTATTCTTTCTTCCACTGTGTTCACTTCCAAAAGGGAATAACAAGTGGTTAGGGAATTGAATATTTCATTTTTTTTCTTCAGATATTCAGACATGGACATCGTACACCTGGATCATGGTATACCAATGATCCGTATCAAGACGGGTCCTATTGGGACGGTTTGGATGTGGGACAGTTAACAAATGTAAGTACTTTTCGACACGACAGAGATAATAATACCATCTATACTTTTTTGCTTCACATTCAATTAAGTGCTACCAGAAAAAAATCATTTGCTATCAAATGAATAAACTTCACGATAAAAACTTGAGATTTTGGAGTACAGCTCAAATAAAAAAAAACATTTTCAAACCAAATTGTGATAATTTCTAATTATAAAGTGGTAGCACCAATACGAAGAATTACTCAAATAATTTTAGAGTGTATCATGAGAAGAAACTAATTTTTCACATTTGGATGTAATTTTTATTGTTTTTGCAGATAGGGAAACAGCAGCATTTTGCTTTGGGACAATTCACCCGAAGAAGATACAGAGACTTTCTACCTCTGAAGTATAACAAAACTTATTTCTATGCTGAAACAACAGATGTAGATAGAACTCACATGTCAGCTCAAACCAACATATATGGCATCTTCCCCGCCAAAAGCTCTCAACAATGGCGTAGAGGAGTCGATTGGCAAGCAATTCCCATTCATCCAGCAGACTCTGCTATTTTTAGCTCTAGCTTTTATCCATCAGGATGTACTGCTTATTTGACCGAGCTAGCCGAAGTAATGAGCGATGAAGAATATGTTAAATTGGATGAGGAATACGCCGACTTATATACTTACATAACTGAACACAGTGGAGATAATGTTACTACTTATCTTGGAACTAGTACTGTCTGGGATGGCTTGAAATCAGAAGATACAGCTGGATTTAAACTTCCCAGATGGACAAGATCTATTTATCCAGAACCACTGCAAACTCTGTCTGGAAAAATGTTCGAATTATTCTCGCACACTACACTAATGCAAAGATTGGGTAAGTTTCTTCGGACCTAGTATAAAAACAAATCTAGTACTGAGCTAATCTTCTCTATTGTTATTTTTAAGGTACTGGCCCATTTATTAATGAAATCGTAGAGCATCTGGAGAGTATGGCCGAGGATGCAACTTCATCATACAAATTCAGAGTTTACAGCGGACACGATCTTAACATAGCTGCAACTCTCAGCGCATTCGGAGCTTACGATCCCCCTTACGCGCCTGCATATGCAAGCAGTATTTACATAGAACTACACAACAAAAACGACGAGTCAATCGTGAAAGTTTTCAGTAAAGATGGAAATTCTTTCAAACAGATCAGTGTGAGAGGATGTGATGTCGACTGCCCTCTCGCCGAATTCAGAGAAAGACTGAGTGATATAATCGTAGATGCAGATACCAGAGATACAGAATGTACACAATCCAGTTTGGGAAGGAAATTATCGACACTAGGACCTTATACAGTGGAAGAATTTGAAAATAAATGGGGAAGCAAACGTACCTAGTCACATAAATTATGTCTTATGAGTTTGAGAAATTAAATATCATACAAAAAAATTTGTTTTATCACTAGTGAGAATTATCAACTATAATCACTATTTTCATATCACAAGGGATAAATTCTTCACTACCAACTGCCACTGGTTTCATGTATTCAATAATTAGAGACAATACCATCACTACAAACCTAGGTCATTAATTGAATTAGATTATTTTAATAGTATTTTTTGTGTCTCAATATGAGGTTAAGAAGCACAGGTTTATTAGATAAGGCAACTGATAGTTAAAGGGTACTGGAGCGTTTTCTGCATGTCTGACACTTAACTGTTTTTCGCCTACCGAATAAAACATAAACTAGGAAAATATAGGCAAAAGTTTTAACATTCACTGACGTTTAATTGAAAAATTAACGTTGAACGCCAATGTATGCTGCTAAACAATACTCTCTGCCCTATTTTTGGTGTTGGTATGTATTTCATTGTTGGTTCTCTCGATAGTTAGTGATGCGCAAGTATAGCAGTGATAGAGGTAATTGGTATTTAATTCGTTCCCAATTGATGTATTTTTCAAACATGGAAAACCAACTAGATATAATAAGGAACAAGTTATAGAAATTTATTAAATACTCATTGTAGAGTGAATAATGGGAAAAAATTGATATTTAATGATAAAATATGAAAGTTCTAAATTATGTTGATAATGATTTCGTTTTTTAACAAATCATTGTCATTAAATTGAAATATTCTAGAAACATTTAGTTTCATTTGAAAAGGTAATATGAGTAGATTCCACAAAGTAGGGGTCCACACAGTAAATTTGGAGACGAGAGAAGTGACATTTTTATTATAACTGTTGTTGGCGATAAGATGCGGACTTGAAACGAGGTATGTACATTATTCCTTGAAAAGTACCCAATTGGGAACATATCTTTTCATCTTCTATTTATTCAATTTTCAATATTATCGATATATTTTGTAAGGTGAGAAATTCCAAGAGCAATTTGAATGTCCTTCTGAAGGACTTGATATATTGCTATAAATCATTGAAAAAATTAGCAGGAATTTGGCATATTTGGTAATAATATATATATTTTTTTATTGGTGAAACTATTCACCTATTCAAAGCACGCCTCAGCGTTTTTAAATCGAACTTTAAAAAACGCGCGTGTTTTAAAGTTACCGTGGCAACTTCAACAACTCGAGAAACGAAGTCTAAATCTATGGTCTAAATCTAAATGTCTAAATGACAATTTTTTTATTATTGATCTGACAGGAGTAGTTTGTAACGTCAAAAATTTTATTCGAACAATATTTGATAATGTCAAATTTATAAATTAAAATGGAAACTGCCGTTGGTATTGTAAATAGGAATTTTCGAATAATTTTTCTTGTTGATATCATGTGGAATATTATTTCAGAGATTGACCAAATTGGATTAAATAAATTGGGACTTGTCTCTATACCTTCTATTCAAGATGCATTTTTGGGCCTTGGCAGTTCTTCTAGTATCTGTGGCTATTATCAGCGTGAATGCTGAGCTAGTAGCTGTGGTACAGGTAAATACTTTCATAAAAAAATTGGACCAATTAATTTTTCATATAATACCATAAGAGGAAATAGAAAAAAGAAAATTTTATTGCTTGAATAAAACCGTAAAAACAATTTCGCATACACAATCTTTGCTCGAGTGGTATTCGACATGATTATTTCACGAGAAAATGACAGAAAACAATAGCATTTGCGAACTTTCATTCAACAATAAAGCATAAGCCAAAAATTACTTATTTATCCATATAAATCCAACAGTTATGATAATTAAAGTTGTTACCATAGAAGTACGACCCTTAGGGGCTGGGTAAGTTATATGTTATAACATTCAATTTGTTTATCAACATCATATTTGGCAAAAATCACAGTTAATGCATTGTGATCGGAAGCTAAGAATCACTCTCCTAATACTTGATATTTTTTTCCAAAATATTCCACGTGTCATTCTATCCTTTCTTCAGTTCGAAAAAATTACTGATGATGCTATTTTTTAGATATTCAGACACGGCCATCGTACACCTGCAGTAGCGTATACCAATGATCCATATCAAGACGAATCTTACTGGGATGGACTATCTAAGGGACAGTTGACAAAAGTGAGTATTTTATGATATACTTCAGCAAGTTCATCTGAAGCCGTGAAAGGAATGCAGTCGAAAACATTCGACATTGCCACATTTAACTATGAAAAAACTGAAGTGCTTACTATGTAGTGATAATAATTAGAAAAGGGCCTTTTTATTATCAACAATATTGAAAATATTATTGAACGTTAATTCTTCAATGTGCTTGTTTCCTTGGATTTTTTCTATTAACATTATTTTTTTAATTTATGAATATTTCCAAATTTACGCCATTTGTACGTTTAGGACAGATACCGCCATGTTTCCTCGTCTCTTACTGATGACCCGTAGCTTCAGATAAACTTGCCAAACTATGGGTACCTACTTAAAGAATACTTTATTCATAGTTTTTACTGATGAAACTAGATATAATTCAGGTAGCTTGAGTATCACCAATTTCACACATAGAATCTTCAATTTACAGTTTGGAAGATGGCAGCAATTTTCATTGGGACAATTCACTAGAAGAAGATACAGAGACTTCCTACCTTCGAATTACAACAAATCTGTGATATATGCTCAAACAACAGATGTAGAGAGAACTTACATGTCAGCTAAAGCCAATATGTATGGTATCTTCTCTGCACCAGGCTCGGAGCGATGGCGGAAGCATGTCGATTGGCAAGCAATTCCTATCCATCTAGCAAATGCAACTATTTTTGGGTCTAACTTTTATCCATCAGGTTGTACTGTTTATTTGACGGAACTACTCAAAGTGATCAGATATAAAGAGTATGATGAATTGGATGAGAAATTTACCCATTTATATTCGTACTTAACAAAATACAGTGGTGATAATATTACTAATTTCATTGGAACTGTGCCTGTCTGGGATAGCTTGAAATCAGAAGATACAGCTGGATTGGAACTTCCCAAATGGACAAGACTAGTCTATCCAGAACCATTGCGATTTCTGACTGGAACATTTTATGGATTATACTCACGCACTAGAAACTTGCAAAGATTCGGTGAGTTCCTCTGGACCTAACACGAAGAGAGTGTGTATTTACAATATTACTTTGGTTTTAGTTTCTGGACCATTTATCAATGAAATTGTAAAATATTTGGAGAGTATGGCCGAAGATGCAACTCAATCACCAAAATTCGTAATTTACAGCGGGCATGATACTAACATAGTTTCAACTCTTAACGCATTCGGAGCCTTCGACCCCCCTTACCCTCCTGCATATGCAAGCAGTATTTACATAGAGCTACACAACAAAAGCGATGAGTCAATTGTGAAAGTTTTCAGTGAAGATGGAAATTCTTTCAAACAGATCAGTGTGAGAGGATGTGATAACGAATGTCCTCTCGCGGAATTCCGAGAAAGACTTAGTGATATTATCGTAGATGCAGATACCAGAGTGACAGAATGTGGTCAATCTAGTTTGGGAAATGAGTTATCGGAGCTAGAACCTTATGCAGTGGATGAGTTTGGAAAAAAATTGAGTAATGAACCTAG
>CAJUYG010000331.1:0-46605 GCA_910591675.1 Galerucella calmariensis
CCAGGGCTCTTGTTTGCTAATACCACTTTAACTACTCATCATGTCGATTTGATCTTCTCCTCCTTTATCCAAAATTAATACTTTTTAAACACACAAAGCTTATTAACGAGAAAGATTTGACAGAGCCGAACTAAACAAACTACCATGAATATGGCGAAGAGAAGACCGAGAATAAAATGAAGAAGAAATAAGAAGGCTGAGTTGTTGTATACGAAGATGTGTAAGAAATGGTATCTTTTGTGTTGTGTTCCTAAAAATATATCCCCGGGAAGTCAGAAGTCAAAAACTGGGTCTACAGTGACAGAGGAGAATCAAACTAAACTACAATAATTAATGATGGTCAGAACGAGAGAGAGAGAGAGAAATATTGTTCTGCTTAAGTACATACAGGGTTATTCAATTCTAATGCTAATGCGGACATTTTTTTATAAGATACTCTCATTATTTTTAACCATGAGTATTTGATGTGAACTAACAACAATCTACAAAAAGAGCACTACAAGATCTACAAACTTCTGGCAGGGTGCAGCCGGTAGAAAACATCCTGTAAGCCGGTGGGAAATATTTTCCGTCGATTGTAGACCTTTTGACCGATTGATTATATTTTATACTGGCTGGGGTCATCTTCCAACCATGAAGGACAAGGATTTATCTACGAGGAGCAATTTCCAGCTACATTTACCTACATCTATTTATATAATGCTTTGTGTACTCTATTAACTCCAGATTTACCATAGAGAATATAATTTTATTGTTTGGTCTATATTTGCCTTTTCTGATTGATCATGGCTTGGAGAAAATTTCACATGCTACTAAAAACCTGTTTGGTAAATAGCTACAATCTCCTTAATGGAGTGTGGAAGGAGAAGCACAATCAGATTTTATCACAAAGAAATTGGATCATTTTTATTCAAATACACCCAAATAATGATACACCCAGTAGAGAATGGCAGAATAAAAAAACATTAAAACTAGCTCTGTTTTAAATTACATTAATGTTAATAAATATTATAAAATATCTTAATATATCAATTTTTAATTCATTAAAAATGAAAATATATACAAAAAAATATTGACATTTTTAATCATTCTGGCCAGAAAACAGCCAAAATTATAATTTAATAAACTCGTGTTTTTGATTAAAAACCTCCATAATCATTAGCAAGTCCACTTCTGGAAGATTTAATGAGTCTGCTTCTTTAAAATTAGGTCCACAGATTTTATTTATTCACAAAATTTTCTAAGTAGTTCAAAATTAATAAATTCTACGCGAGGCACGTCAGTCAGTCAGAAGCGTAATATTTATGCACATCAACTTTCATATGCGGTGACGTCACAGTCATAGTCTTCGCCCCGCTACGGTATGCTTGTTTAATTGGTTGTACTAGGAGAACGACATATTCTATTGGCATGAAATTTTCAGAATCATATTTTTATCCTTAGTACTTTGTTTTACGACAGTTAAAAATGATTTAAAAATTTTAGTAAACGAGCCCATTAAATTCAAAATGTACCTAATACTACTTAAATATTTCCTAAAACTTTTGAAAAGTGATTTGTTACATACCTACATTATTTATTAGTAATTAAAATGTAAACTAACCTTTCAATAAAACAAATACTTTTGCAAATTAATTTAATTTCTGATTTCTTTCAATAAATACATAAACTACTGTAAATCCTCATCATCGTAAAGGTCCTCAAAATCTGAAACAATCAATTTGAAAACAATAATTTAGTAGGCGACCAAGCACTGTAGTGGAAAGCATCTAGGTAATGTGATGATTGCAGTGTCGAACACTACTACTACTTGGATAGGTAACCACTGGGGTACATGTACAGCTTGCAGCGCAACACTTTAGACTACTGCAATGAGCACAAGGTGTCTTTCAGAGAAGACATAAAGGGAAGACAAAGGTATTGAAGAACGTAGTTTGATAAAAATCAGAGATGATCCATCGGTATAAATAGTGAGCGTTTCTCTATAAATAATGTTCTTCCTATAAGAGTTCAAAATACTATGAAAGCTAAAGAAGGAGTTGTTTTTGATAGGCTAACAATTTCTAATGAATGTCAATATGTGTAATGGTAAAGCCAATCTTACCGTTAAAAAAATCAGCATGTACAGCCTTTTCATTTGCTGTCAAATCCATTAATAAGCCAGAAGATCCTCCAGCCTAAAAATATTTACAAAAAAGTTATGCTGGAATACTTTAATATTTCTCACTTACTTCCTCTAGGTCCATATAAGGACCTGCTCCTTCTGGAAACATTTCATCTGCTACAATAGCTGGTTTCATTATTTAAATTTTAAATTATACCTGATGCCTCTAATACAAAATTTTTGTATAAATGTATACTGTCAGTCATGTGTCATGATTTGACAGCGTCGTTCATACGTAACTAAAATGATGTAGGTGAACTACTGATGTGTGATTTGAACTACGCCCATAGATCTAAAGCTCTGTGTAAACTTATCGATTATTTATCAAAACGTATTTGCAAGTAGTAGTTTAATTGGATATCTTGGTTTGGCTTCACCTTATTAAACTTGATTCAATATAAATATTTAAACTGAAAGAGAATGGCACAACAATGAATTTCAGAATTCATGAAAATAGCACTGCACCATCCATGTGAAGCTAGACAAACCTGTATTTTGTCGTGTATTATACTTCTGCTACTTTCACATAGATGAGCGCTAAGATGTAATAAATTTGAAAAAATATTATTTTGATTGAAGTTTTTTTACCTGCCTACGTCTCAAAAGAAAAAACGAAAGCATGATGGTTTTAGGAATCGATGAGTTGATGTAACGTTGATCCAAATAAAACAAATACATATTTAGCACGTTTTAATGATTTGTAAACAATTTGTTTTTACAATATTGAATTATTTTAACTTCTACGTTTATTATTTCCAGAAGAAAATTACTCATAAATATCTCAGTATTTTCAGTTTCACAAGGTGCCTTACATAATGCTCCATCAATCAGTTACTGTTACAGTCCCTAAAGATATAAGATCTAGATTTTTCAACAGTTAATATTCCTTGGACTGTCCAAAAAAACTTGGTACCTATTTTGTCGATACTAATTAATTAATGTATATTGAAATTAAAAAATACTGACTGCAATATTCACTTAATAAATCTCTATAATGTATCAAAAATATACTAAATTTCAATTACACTTCACAGTGAATGATTACGGAACGGTGATGTTACGAGGGCAGTATGATGAGTCATGAGTCAGTAAACTTTTCGTTAAAATGGAAGTTACCGGAAGCAGTGTTGCGTATGATTTCCATTAATTAAGGCACTGATATAATTCGGTCAAGATGTACGTACTTTGAGTAAGGCTATTAATGCACATGTTCGAAAAGGCGCGACAATATTCTTAAAATTCTTATTTTCTAATAGTTTTTAGAATGAGTTTGTTCAAATAGAATAACAATATTATATGTATATTTTCACCAGACAGAAGTTACACACTATCACACATAAAAACTTAGTACAGTATTTACTATATTCACCAAGGGCGTACCCAACTCAAAACAGAATTGGGGCCTTTGCAAAGTTACACGACAAAAATAGCAAACCTATACCTACGCGCAAGCTTTTAAAACATTAGCTTGATTTTAAAATATAGGTATATTCAATTAAAGTTTTTTTTGGCGTGTATCTATATAAAACGGAGAAGCATTTTTAAATTTGATTTTGTGATATTTCACCTACAGGTTTTGGTAATAAACTTAGTGCATAATTATTTTGATTGTCAATTCCATTGACTGTCATTGGCATGTTGAATTGATAAAATAGTAATAGTATTGTCATTATTCAAGTATCTATGGAAAAATATATCATTTCACAAAAATATTCTTAGAAAAGTATTGACTTTCTGTTGGCTCGATGTGCTACATATAATCCCAATTAGTTACATATTATGATGTGAACACACTTGGATTATTATAGGATAAGAAAAATGTACAGGAAGACAAAAATCTAGAGTTAAGAAAATACAACAAATTTCAACCGGGGGTATAAAGTGATATCGCACATATCAATTTTTGTGTAAGATTTTTAGTTTTAAAAGACAATGCATGAGATCCTAAGTCGGTTCTTAATCGTAATTAATTCCATTGCCTGATATTCTGTGGCTAATTTGAGATATGATACAATCGGATATGTTTATCCTGACAACTAATACATGTTATGGAAACTTATTCATTACTTACTACATGTTTATACTTGTATTTGACACCATAAATTATTTGTTTTGTTATCCCAGTTCCTAGTAAGCAGGGCTTATTAAATAAACAGATTCAATTTTATAAACAAAAGCTTATGTTACTTGATTATAAATTTGTCATAATTAGTACCTATACCTATATTTTGGTAAAAGAAACTAGATACAAAATATGAAATTAGTTATTTTTGAATCGCCAGATTTAACTAATAGATTCAGTTTCAATAAATATACCTTACATTTTACACAAAAAATAAAAATACCAACAACATATTCAGCGATCTTATATCTAAAAAACTATTTTTAAAATAACTTATAACAACGAAAACAAAATCCAGCTTTGCTAGAATAATTAAGTACAACCAAATATTTGCAGGCTTGCAACAACATATATTTCTTAAGGTTTCCATTGAAATATGATTTTTCTACTCAGTAATACCTAGGTAATAACTAAATATTTTTATATTTTTACAGTCTGGTTACATCATAATAGAAAAATATATATATTTATATAAATATAATATTAATTTTTGCGGCAATAATACCAAAGTGTACTTCATCTAAGAATTTAAATACACAATTTTATCATTATTGTTAATGGCAGTAAGTAAGGCTTCATCAGTGTTCTCAGTAGTGTGGTATAATTTCCTGTATATATAAAAACTAGAAGTAATGTTGATTCGTACATATATAAAATAACCTACAAAGTTTTCTTCGGGAGCTTCACATATTCCATAGTTAATATAGTGACCAAGAATAATGATATGTTTCCTCTGGACTTAGCACTTTAAATTTTGTCGTATGTTTGGTGTATCTACACATGACGTTATAAAACGGAGAGTTTGCTTGCGTAATCTATATGAAATACAAATTTATTTTTATAAAAATATACAATGCAATTAAGCAGTTTTTCTTTGGTTTATACAGTTAAGTAAAAATATATATCATATATATCAATGAAAACCTTTATTTACTAGATAAAAAGTTCTAAGAAAAAGCAGTCACTGAAGCAGCTGGAGGAGTTGTAGTATTAGTCACTCTTGTATTGACATCTACCATTTTATCTTGTACAACCGTATCATTGCTTTGCGGTTGGATTAGATGAGATGTCTCTGGAGATGTTATCGGTGGCCGATATCCTCCATCAATTTGTATTTCAAATCTTACAGAGCCAGCTCTATTCAAACCAGTTCTGTACTGAATGTTTTTTGCCCAAGCTCGACATTCTATACTAACAACCATGTTGGCTGAAAGAAATATACAAATAAGTACTTTTTTTTTAATTCTGAAACCAAAAAACACTATTCAAGATAATAGAGAGAAAAAGCCACTTTCCTGGACTCTGTATTGCTTAGTCGAGGCGCAAGCCGAGTTCCAGACGCTGAGGAATGTTAGGCTTTTCCTACTCGGTATATAATGTACTATTTTTGACAAAATAAATTATTCATATTTGTGCTAATCGTGTTTATATATGAAACAATTTTTTTATACACTCAAATCAAAGTAAATATCTCCCTGTTTACACGCACAAGGGCAAGCTGACCTAGAAAATCCGCCACTGGGAAGTACATTGTAATTTTCCACACCCTTAAAGATGTCAGAGAATCCAAAGGAAAATTATTGCCATGGGTGTGTAGAAGGATATAAAATCCATGTCATGGTCGATTTCAATCAAAAAGACAAACATAATTAAGAAATGGATGATTATATAACTTACTCCACATGAATCTAAAAGTATTTTGAAAATTTGTATAAGTGAATTACCACTATTGGTTTATTCTTTTAAACCAAATATGTCTTAATACGTGTACTATCATTTTAAAAATAAAATTTTCTAATTAATCAAGTATTTTTTTCAATTCTGTTATTTAACGCCGGTCTATTTCTGCGACTGAGGCTAATCACCGACGCCGGGAGCAATCTACCCCTAACCGAAAATTTGGCGACCTCACTAGTGTTCCAACTTCTTTAACGAGCCCAACATCCATGGACTCGGGACCTCGGTTTTACGTCTCCTCCGAAAGACGGCATATCTACATTATACCTCGTGCTCATCAGTATAATGCCTGCGAGCTGTGATATGCTAGTCCGCTGCAGGCTGTACGGGCCCTATACGATGGTTTTCCCTGGTATGGTCACCCATCTAAGTGCTAACCATGTTCGACACTGCTTGACTGTAATTATCGCATTAAACGCGTTCCACTACTGTGCTGGGTCTTCGCCTTAATCGACCTATTAAAAGAAACCATTTAAATCAAGCCAGTGGATATCGTAATTCCACACTTTTCGATGGGACATTACTACAGCCTGCATCAAACGTAATGGCGAGCCCACCCCCATTGCGCACAAACTCATTTTCGATGTTACCTCGCAGTACAGCTCTTGCAAGACAGAGAAATGCTTTGTACAGAGGCGTATCATAAGTTGTCCTGAAATTGTGTTGGCGTTTGGCATTGTCTGAATAATTTTTGTACGACACTGACCGGCAGATCCTTTTGTTCTGTCAGGCAGCAACCCCAAAACGTTACCTTCTCTTACTAACAAACTCTAAATCCAAGTTGAGGGCTTGTCCGCTCGCCGATCCCAAGTTTCCAACCCTATTTTTCAGCCCCAAGCTTTCTCTTTTCACTACACCGACTACGAAACGTTTTTCTCGTCCATCTGACAGTCACAGGGTAAGGTAGCGGATATGTAGTATAATAAATTTCACGCTAAATTGTATATTTTTTTGTCTGTGGTTTTTTTTACAGAGCTTGTTAACATTCACTTAAAAGTGATGATTCAGTAATTCTTCAAGTTGAAAGCACTTTTTTTGTAAATTTTGGGACTTCATTGTATATAAAATGGACCCCTATCAACCAAAAAACAAAATGGTAGTTATAGTTACCTGTTATGTTAACGATTTCCACTGCAACTATTGGACTTAAATAATTATCGGTGTTTCTGTAAGGATAATAGTAGCTGGCGAATCCTGGTGGGTTATATTTGAAACCCTTGATATTTTCTTTATCGATATCGTCAACGCCATTACAAGTTACCCATACCATTAGATCAGTGCTGGATTTATTAGCGGCATTTAACTATCGAAATAAAAGTAAATTATGATATAAGGTAGGTAATAAACATAACTACAAAAATCTGTATCTATCAACTTACATTCTCTAAATGCTCTACCAACTGTTTCGGCATACCACTTTGTGGGGTTGTGTAGTACTTGGGCTTCCAGTCTATGATCTAAAAGTGGTTTCAAAAATGTTTCTAACAAATTTAGCAACTACCCAATAAACTTACTCGATTTAATTTAAGAAACATGCAAGGTGAAAATGTGTTGTAGCCGTACTTGTTACTGGAAGTGCAATTTCCGAATGTACTAGGAGTTGTTTGACATACTTTGTTTTCTTCGGGATTATTTCCAAAGCTACAAGGTTGGAAATTCCCGCCAGTTTGATTGGAGTTGTAAGCTAAAATTAAAAATATAGCGGATTGCTTCAAGAATTAAGTTAAAGATGAATAAATACGACCAGCAAAGATTGACAGGTACTTACGCTTCAAAAATTTATCCACCAAATCCACCCATTTGTTAATCGTGGTGGAATTTGTAACATTGTACCATATGAAAGATCCTTCTTCGGTTTTTTCTGAGATTGGTCTAAATCCCAAACCGGGGTTCTCTCCTATAAGACTCTCTCCCAATTTCCATCTAGGCTGTTTATCATCTAGGGTTGCAAAGAGACCCTGCATGCAAACTGCAAATAAGGCTGCTAAGACTATGTAGAAAATCGAATAGAAAATTAATAGTTGACCTGAAACAAACAAGACTTTTAGTAATTTTAGTAACAGTTTATGTGATGTAAAAGTGACAGCCAAGCTGCCCTTAAAGCACTTCAGAGTTCTAGGGTAACATCTCGGCTGGTATGGGAATGCGGGAAGAGCTTAGAAGACTGACGACTCGGAAAAGGCTGAAGTCAGAACACTAGGAGTATCCACAATAAGCCCTGGAGGCTGAGGTGGTGCCGGCGAAAGGACGGTTTATGTGGAATAAAATGATAAAACATGTCAGTTTTATCAAAATTGAATCAACACGTCCTGTATCCCCTCAAATACAATAGGGCACAATGGTTAAGGATTCATTAATATGATGAGCCGGTAACCAGTGTCGTGCAGTCAGTTTAAAAGTTTTGCCGTTTATATAAGAAACATCCGGTATTCTGTATTAATACAAAGTCTTCTATGGTTCTAATTGAAACAGGTGTGCCGAAATATTTCGCAACAGCTAATGGTTTTGATATAATAGGAAAACATTTCAAATCATTGCTAATTAATATAATTTTATTGTGTACAATGAATTCCCGACCTAGAGCACTTTACTCAGTTTAATGGTATGTGTATAATTAAAAGCAGTCAAAGTACCTATCTGATAAAAGTTATTTGTTTTTCATTAGAACGTTACTATGAGGTTTAAATTAAATTAGCATTGTACAAAAATCTTGTTTAACTTAGTAAACTACAGGCACACTGCTGATACAGGGCCGGAGTGAAACTAAAAAGAAGTAGACAGGGATATAGGTAGGATGTATGATATTCTGGTACTTGGACAAAGCAGGAATTAGAAACGAAAATGTGTGAAAAAGAGTAGTAGCATGAAACTGTAGACAAACATAAAAAATGAGGTTACAATCAATTTTGAGTTTTGATGCCTTCTTTGGAGAACTATAGGGCATGTCCACGTGACGTCACAAACTATTTTGACAACAGCCATGTGGTAAAACAATAAACAAAGCGTTCAGAACACGTGGTACCTACTTAATAATCATGAGGTTATGCTGAATTATAATTAATAGATCGTGTTTGAGTTTAGTTGGTTTTGCTTAAATGTTTTTTTAAAGTCATTTTAATTGTTGAGCTTGCATATTCAATAATAAATAATAGGTTAATAGTTGTTTGTTGTTTGATAATTATTGATCGTGTTTATTGTTTTTCCTCGGGGGTATTGTCAACTGTCAACTGTCGTGGACATGCCCAAAAAGCAAGAAATTCTCTTACATTGATTTTAAATAATATAAATTTCGGTCCAGCACGAAATCTGTGTTAGATGTTACGATTCTATGTGCGCCAAATGTGACGCTGTAACTGAAAATAGATTCTGGAAATCTGTTTATATTTTTGTCTTTACTAGCGTAATGTATAAACTTCATATCCCCCGTTCAAAATATTTCCACTATTTTTAACTCACTTAAATTGAAAGGAATAAGTCACACATTCAACCAAGCCAAACATTACAAAATAGGATG
This sequence comes from Galerucella calmariensis, assembly GCA_910591675.1. NCBI lineage: Eukaryota > Metazoa > Arthropoda > Insecta > Coleoptera > Chrysomelidae > Galerucella > Galerucella calmariensis. The sequence goes on from CAJUYG010000331.1 coordinate 9,538, forward strand.
TGATAATTTAAAATGCTAATCGCATAGGAAATTAAATTGTATCATTAGTGGAGTGGAGGTATGATAAATATTATAGACATCATAGTTTTCGACGATCCCAAAAAGTATAATTATGACTTACATCTATTTTTATCTCACTGTGAGTGTACCGTTCCCAACATACGACCAGAAAAAGCAGAAAACTTGAGGGTCGAAGCTACATAGTATTTTACTTTGTAGCATTTTAGCGGTGGTGTTCCAAATTTTTTTAACTACCGCTTTTTTGTAGTATTTTCCTTCACATTTTCGCATATTAAAAGCCCAATTTTTCATTATTAGTTTCAATTTCTTGATGGAAGTATCTGGCTCAAATTTATACCTTAAGCATCGCAAAAAGGATACAGAAGACAAAGGATTATCATAATGTCGGATAGTCAAGCAGCCAGCCATTAAAGCACTGAGCTCTTGTGTAATCAATTCCAAAATGGTATGGGAGTGCCTTGACAAACTCAATGAACTAGGCGAGAACAATTTAGTCACCTAACTATGGATTCCAGGGCACACTGGAATAGAAGGAAATGAAATAGCAGGTGAACTATATTAAGAGGGGCACTGAAATACCTGGAGGCCCGAAGCCTTTTGCGGAATCAGCCTTAAGGTAATATTGGAAGAAATAGGTAAAGCCGAGAAAAAGAGAAAATCTGACCTTTGGAAAGATCTAGTAGGGCTTATACAATCAAATACTCTTCTGGGTGACTACAACCTGTTGAGATCAAATGAATGCATGTCTAAGTTAAACTGCGCTAAGGACATTGTCGCCTGAAGGGGCACCTGAAAAAGCTCAAAATAGTGGAGGAAGAAGAATGTAGATTTTGTGGCATGGAAGAAGAAACCTCCACCCACATACTTTCCAACTGCACAGCACTTCAGAATGCTAGAGCACAGCACCTGGGAGATTACTGGATAGAAGAGGAACATTTACCTAAGTTGAAGCATGATGCATAAATCTTAAAATTCCTCCGGGAAATAGGACTAAAGGAACTACTTTTCTGAGTTTCTGAGACTCTTCTCAGAAACTAAGTAGAAGTACATACATCGCAAAAAGTAGAAAATTGATCGCAACTATTTTGATATTCCTCCTTATATATTAGCTGCTGCCAACACTGTAAAGTTGAACTTGCTTCCTGGCAAATCTAAAACTTTTGCCGCTGTCAAAGTGACTATTGCACTTTGCCATATGGGATTTTTTGTATATAAATTAAATTCATAAATTGCCCACATAAAAAATCTTGTGAATACCACAAAACTTTTAACATTGAGTTCAAATTTTAGGTTAGTATTTTCAAGAGATCAGTTTAATGGGAAAAATATACAATGACATACATACATATTGGCTTAACACCCCCGAGGGGGTAGCGCCGCTTTAAAAAGCTCTCTAAATCCTTTTTTTGGGGTGGATAAATCCCCTTTTCTTCCTTCATTTCCTTATATTTTCTCGGCAATCTGACGCCATTTCTTCCTATCTTTTGTTTTTTCCTTCCACTGCCTTATTCCTATGCTATTGAGGTCACTTATAACTTCCTGTAACCAAGTAGCTTTAGGTCTTCCTCTCCTCCGTTTATCACAAGGTTTCCATTCCATCATTACAAATATTGTTGACTTTGTACCTGCCCTCCATGTGTGTCCCAAACATTTTATCCTCTGTTCCTTAATTTTTCTTTTCTGGGTTTTTATCTCCGCTACTGTTTTTGCGAAAGTCATTTTTATCAATCTTCTCAGCTTATCGCATACCCCCAATTCTTTTAATGACTTTATTAATTGATTTCTCCGGATTGAATCGAAAGCTTGCTGGAAGTCTGTAAATAGAATTTCAAAATCAATATTGTATTGGTTAGCCTTTTCTATGATCTGTTTAAGTATATGTATAGCATCTGTCGTAGATCTTCCTTTCCTAAACCCATATTGGTATTCTCCTGCTACCCCACCTGTATCGTGTAATCTCCTTTGTATAATTGTTGATGTTATCTTATAAACTGTGTTAAGTAAAGTAATTCCTCTGTAGTTTTTGCATATCTGTTGATCCCCCTTTTTATGTATCGTTATAATTTGACCTATATTCCATTCCTCTGGTATTTCTTCATCTTCCCATATTTTATTTATTATTTGATATATTTTTTTTATCAGCTCGGTTCCTCCATATTTTATAAGTTCTATATTAATTCCATCACTACCTGGCGCCTTTCCATTTTTACATTTATTTATTATATCCGTTATTTCTTCTATTGTTGGTTTCGAGATTATTTCCTCGTTATCCACTTTTTGTATATCTATTTCTCCCGTATCTTCCGTTTCTGTTAATAACTCTTTAAAATGTTCCATCCATATTTCTTTATATTCCATTTCTTCTTCTATTATTTTTCCTTCTTCATTTTTTATTCCGGAATACAATGACATAATGCTACTAATTTCTGCGCTAATAGGAACATAATGTTCCTAATTTCTGTTTTGTAACGGCCTTCCTCATTTTTGTTTTTTAAACCATAATTTGTTTTCATATGCTTCCTACTTTAACCTTGAATTTTTTGCTGATCTGACCGATACATACAATACATCACATTCTAAGCATTTAATTGTATCAGCATGTTTATTATTGATTATGCACAACCAAAAAAATATTCATATAGACACCTCCATATAATTCCGACTACCTTTTGTGCGCTATTATTAATGACGTTTCTTGATCTTATATAATATATTACCAAGAATTAATATAAATATACCAGATCTATTTTTTATTTAATTCAATAATATCGTTCCAACTTTTACGAAATTGTAGCTAAATCAGGAAACAGAATAATTTGTGGTCGGATGTTTTTAATTTTTCGTGGTAAAGTATGGACCGGAAATTGTTATCACTCACTTATTGTTCTACAGTAGTCTTTGTGTGATTGACGTAGTAGTTGTCGCTTGATTACAGTTTATACTGGATATATCTAATTGGATGTATAGCTACAATTATAAAGCACTATAGTCTGGACGACCCCAAGAAAAACCGCATGTAAATAAAGACCACGCGTGATATATTCTAATTCGTCTGCGCATTGGACGACTCGCACTGAAATGTTAGCTGTAAGGGAACAGAATACGCCCCGTTAGATAGATAGATAGATTTTATGAGGTGGCTTTTGCCTATTTCACTGCGACCGGCTCAACGAATGGTTTGTTTGGCCATTTCATCCGCTTTTTCGTGTTTAGAGCCCGCACACAATCCCATACTAGCTTAGAATTGACCTCTACGGAGTTAAGTGCCTTTAGCGCTGCTTGGCTGTCTGTAAGATGGCAATTGAACGATATGTTCTCTCTTCTGCCTTTCAATTTCTTCCACACAGTGGTGAATCGCCGTCATTTCCGCCTGGAAAATTGTGACATTCCTTGATAGGCTTACTGGGAAGGCTATCCCTTGCTTTATCCCTACTAAACCGGCTCCTACGCCGGCTAACGTCTTTGACCCGTCTGTATACCAAAAAATATCCGCCTTATACGTCTTGTTTTTTCTCCTGGCTGCCATTGTAGCATAGCCTTTGTTACTGCTTCTGGCATTTGTCTCCATATGCCCAAGACACTAATATCTACCCCATTCAGTTCTTTCAATATTTCTTCATTAGTTCTCCTTCTATATTCCTGCTCATCTCCGATCTTCGCTGGACCCAGAACTGTTCTTATTATTTTTCTTTCGCTTACTCCTAATTTATCTTCTTTTTTGTCATAGTGATTGTTTCTGCTGCATACATTATTATTGTTCTATACATTATATATTTTGGTTTGTTTAGTCAATATATTTCTTTTTCGTAGCTTTTTCTTTGCTTGGTACGCTCGGTTTGTTGCATTATTTTTTCTTCTATGCCCGTTCTTCTCTTCCCTTTATTTTTTATCATTAAAACTAAGTATTTAAAATTTTGTACTTCCTTTAAATTTTTTTCTCTCCATCTTGTGCTGCTTTCCCAAATTTCTGTAAACTTTTATGACGTAGCGGTTTGTGAAAACTAAAAATGACACAAAATACCTAGCCTCCAATAAGAAAAACTACTCTGTCAAACTATCTGATTGGTGTGGTTGGTTAACTGTTAGGTCATACTTTGGAATACAAGTCGTGGACTATAGATTGGTTAACTTATAGTTAACCTGGTTTATTTGGTTAAGTTCAAAGAAAAACTGGCCAAAGAGTCTAAAACGGTAGTCAGTGGTCTTGAACCAGCATTTGACATTTCAAAATCTGCAGTATGGCGGATACTAGCTGGATCCAGGAGAAGGAACACTCTACAGATGTTATAATAAGCAGATAACTTTGATAAGGACAACTAGTCTCACGAAAACCACAAAAAGACAAAGACAAAAAGTGTCAAGCTTGATGTACTTAGTGATTATATCAATGAAGGCATTCCAAATTTCCTGATTTTTTCCTATAAAACCTAATAATAATTATAAATACACAATTTTGTGTTATACAAGCACGCGCAATAGGAAACAAAAATGTATTTTTAGAATAAATTCAATAACCAAACCTCGCCTACGCGAAACCTTGACAGATAACAATAACTACCAAGTGGTTTCTTTTATATTACAAAATATAAAACGGAGTTATCTTTAATGCCTACCTTTAAAAACAATTCATTTTCTATTCCACTTTATAGGCTGGCTTTTTAAATCACGTTTTCAGCTACGGCCGACTCAACCATTTTTCGTCCCTCGAGCCCTTAAAAACTTTCACACGTGTTACCCATTAGGTACAAAATGGACCAAGCACTCAAACAAAGCCTTTAAACTCTGAATGTGAATGTTATCAGATGTGATACTGAAAGGCATTATCAATAAGCCAAAACATAAACAAAAAAATAACGAAGTGACGCTAAAAAAATCGAATGTGTTGACCAAATGCAGAAGGATAATTCCGAAAAACGATATAATAAGTCCCATACTAAGAACAAATGATACCAACCGTAGATCGTATAAAAAAAGAGGTTAATTGAATATTTACGTGTTTGCTGCATGAACGAAATCTGTCAATTCAATGTCACAGGTGTTGTTTTTGACATTTTGAAAGTTATTGTGCAACCAAAAATTCCCCTAATGCAGCTAAAGAAGTTCTGACTTTAGTAGATACTGCTCACCCCCAGATAAAGACACTGTGTATATAATAATATAAGAGAACCTTTAAAATATATATGCGTATAGTTCTTTTCAAGATCTAGGAAAATGACTTGACTTGACTTAGGTTTGAGATGCAATAAAACCATAAATCTTTTCGGATTCACCGTGCAGAGCCGCACTATACCCGATGAAAAAGAAAAGGTACTAAGTATTTAAAATAAGAATTACCCAAAAAGTCTTATAGAGTTTTCAGGCAATAATTTATTATTCGCCAACAAAATAAATACGACTCTGTCAGGGATAATTCTTTTATATTTATTGCATGTCATTATCCCATCTAAGGTCAGGTCAGTTTCTTACATCGAGAAAAGAACTATACCTACCTACCTCAAAATTAACCGGCCGTTGTTATTGTATCCAAAAAAAAACCTGTTAAACCGGCACTGACTAATACTACTCTCATTTATGTTTTTTACACACTAAATATTTTGATTGCAAACAATTCTTTTTATAAACAATATAAAATATTTATTTATTATAGTAAAATCTTTTTTAAACTCACCCCAGTTTTTGGCAGTTCTTCCAAGGAACTGATTGGTCGATTTATCATAAATAGCTGTTTGAAAAGCTTCCCATTTAGTTCTATTATCTGGTTGGAAAAATTGAAATTCAACGACACCATTATCCGGTTCCTTTTCGGTAACCGCCATTTTGCGAAAATCAAATTTTTTAAAACTTCGGTCACACTAACTCTCCAACTGAAATAAACCACTAGAACTGAATGACTCGATACGGTTACTAAGGCAACAGGATTTATCGATTCCGCTAGCACCCGAAGGACGGATGTGACCGGTTCGTGTTTTATATTAGGGTTGTTGGTTGTTATATTTCAAAATTGTCTTCCATGCATATACCATGCGACTGTATTGTCTACTAGCACTGAATACTGAATTCATGTGCAGTAGAGGTTCGGAAATTTACGTTTGTACGCTGACAGACACTCACGAGAATACCTACCTATTTTGTAATACAAATTCAGCCGCCGATTCAAACATCTCCTGCAGGTTTCGAGCTTTTTCGGATACGCATCGGGTTCAACATGCTTTTAGAACTCAGTAGCTCCAGTATGTAAAATTAAATATATACGAGGTTTAACTAATTTCATTAATTATTGCGGAAATATACCAGGTGTACACAATTTCAGCCAACAACTAAAATACATTCTCTAAATAATGAATGATTATTTTTTTCACATGTCAAAATCTGACATTTTGGTGGTTTTAACCAATAACAATACATTATTCTAGCCAATTATTCGGTATTATACTAATAATTCTGCCACAGAGTACACCATCTCAAGAGACGAAAGCTTTGTCGGTTCCTTTGAAGTCGGACTTACACGATATTGGGCGGAAATACGTCGAGGCATTGAAACATAAACTATCTGTTACTCTGAGAAAAGTAACACCCACGAGTATTGATTCGAAGTTAACCATAACTACATTAAGAAAAATAGTAGTGTTGATAACATCCCTCCCAATTAGCACTATAGAATATTGTTTTAACAACTAGCATGAGTACACCTTTTATTATTCATCTCATGTGTCTAATGAGAAGTAGCTCATTTTTAACCTAACCTTAAAATAATACACGGTGAACTAAGGGAATGAACGGAAGTGACGACTTGACATTGACAGATAAACTAATTAATTCACGCATGTGCACACAAATTTGCGATCACGAAAACTACTTTCTTTCGTCTCTTGTTAGATGGTGTACTCTGTGATTCTGCTTCCTCATCGATAATACCTTGTTTACATTGAAACGTTAAATTTTTACTTTGAATTTGTCATTATATTGACAACTAAAAGTGCTTCGAAGTTTATTGAAAAATGAACACAAAGCGATTCAGTGCCATCACCCAAGAGAATATTGAACATTTAATACAAAATTCCACTCTACAATTGATGAAAAAAATAATCTTCCCAAATACAACTCGTTCTTCAAATTTTATCACATAATTTTTTATTTTCATCACTCAAACTTGTTTGAGGCAAAAACATTCAAACAAACCGAATTTAGAAAAAATCCCTCGTCCTAACGGACTCGTGATTTTATCAATCGGTTTGTTTTCATATTTTTGCCAAGTAAACAAGTTTTCGTGGAAAAGAAAAAATTATCGGAAGTAATTACACAAGTGAAAAATAAGATCCCGCTTTATATGGAATTTTTAATCCACGATAAAATTTGAAGCACTCGTGGTATTGCCTTTGATAATTTTTAACTGAATATAGTAACCAATCAAATCACTTAATTTTAAGTCATGTGTCAAATTTCATCCAATCACCTCTGGATTACAGCGATAATACCCTACTAGTGGTGTTTTCAGTTTGATGTTTTTTTATTAAAAATTAATTAAACGTCAAACTGACAACTGGTTCAAAAATGTTGGCCTGCGGCCTTGGACTATATATTATCAAGCAGCACACGCTTTCAGCATTCTCTATGACAAAATTATCTCGGTATTATCAAGACCCTAGGGATATTACTACTGAAAATACCCTACATCAAATTAGGGATTCAAGGACTACATATTTTAAAATTTTCAGTGTTTTCCGAAACAAAAACTTTGGTTTTTGTTTAAAGGGTGACGAAGAGGTGTTTTAGCTTTTGCAATTGATTTAAGACAAACTTTATCGTTTCGCAAACATCTACCAGTTCTTCGATGAAATCCCATGCTAGTTATGACGTCACTTTCCGGCTAGAAATTCTCTTGAGTGTACTCTAACTGACCTGATATCAATCATTTTTAAGTCAACAGCTCTCACCTGTTTCTTTGGAGTATACCCCGTGCGAGCTTCATTCGTAATCTAAGAGTATGTCCATTGACATGTTTTGTCTTTTTCTAGTACTCTTAGCACAATCCCTCTCTAGCCACCTTCGTCATATTAGTCACTTCCAGTTCACACACAGAGGAGAGCTCTATGGCTTTTCCAAAACTCATATGATTAAGTTCCTATCCCAGTCCCTTCTACTGTGTTGTAGAAATCTGTATCCCATTAACTATATGGCATTATTTCCAAGCCTGGCAATTGTGTTGGGATCACAATCCTTCTTGTTAAAGTATTCTCCAAAAAATATTACTTTCTCATTATACCATCCTGTGGCATGCTCCTACTTGTCTCTACTACTCTACTTGTCTCCATTCAACCGTACTTCCATCAAGTCTAAAAGTATTTCCAACTGCTTACACCTGCTATTCCTTTCAGTCACAAAGAATATTCTCAAATTTTTCTCTGGCTGTTCTGACATTGTCATCGGTATATCCTTGGTCTAACCTCTAACCACATAAGAGTTCCTCAGCCGTCATATTCTACATCAACAGGGATGTTACTCCTCTTTTGGGACCATCCATTAGTTGTGTAGTTGAAAACGGAGGTCTTTACCATTACTCGTCCATGCTCGTTTCCACTACTCCAGTGGAGAGCAGTTCCGACATCATTCTCCTTCCATTCAATGCATCGACTTTTTTTCTTTCTTTTTGTGTTTTGGAAGCCGGTGTGGTATGAAGTACAAAGTCTGCAGCTGAGGTCCCCGTTATATAACCCTATTTTATGCAGGTAAATAATCTGTAATAATTCTTAGCTTATTCCTACTGATATTCAGTAGTTCTTCGGCCCTTTTTACACATGTGTCACCTATGAAGGTTTTACTGTGTACCTGCTTTGGAGTGTTTCTCCACTGCATCTTGTGTTTCTCATTTCACTAAACACCCGTGCTTCTGGCTCTTCCCCAGTCTGTGACCCGTCTGTGTACCAGGTCTCTCCTCGGGGAAACTTCAGTCTGCTTGGGTCTTGCCAGTCTTTTCTGTGAGGTATTTCTACCTCATATTTAGGACTGGGGAGCATCGACTTAGTTGAGGACGATAAAAAGTAAAACACTATTGTGATAATAATAATTTAGATATTTATTAATTGATATCTGCATTTGACAATTTAAAAATGAAAATATTTTGAATCTCGCTTTAAATACATACTCTTATATTTAAATTTATATATATATATATATATATTTCTGTGTGTGTATTATGTACATCCTACAATTATTACTTATGCCATGATAGTAAGTTGATAAACTTAAAAATTAAAAATACAGAAATGTATATGAATACTCTGAAAAATATAAATATATTTATAATATAATAACGTAATGTACCTAAACAGTAAAATCTTAAATGAAAGACTTAGAGGTAATGAAAATGAGTAGATTACGATTACACAAGACGTTTCAAAATGTATATGTATATTTTCTTTTTAAATTCTAGTATACAAAACAACAACTTATAATACTATAGTTTTAGATGTGTTTTAATTCATTTTAAGCATTTGGCAATAATTTTTGTAAATTGACTGTACACTTAACTTTTGGATTATTGCATTTTGATACGTCCTTCAGGTGATATTACTTTTATAAACAATTATTTACAAATATAGGATCGAAGAATGATTTTTTTACATCTCAAACTTTTTGACATCTTTTTTTGTTCACCAAAAGTATTCAAAAAATAAATTAGAACTTGGAGTTGTAACCATCTTAGTTAATTGCAATTCATTTTTTTCCATTAAATTATAATAATATTAAATAATTTTTCGTCGTTTATTTCTAGATACGACACTGGCTTAAAGTACTAATGGTATTTAAACGTTAAGATTGTTAAATTTTCTCTGCAAGTTTTTTTAGGTTAAATAGTTTATATTATATTTTTCACCAACCAAAAATCCTTAATATTGCAAGTAGATAAACACGAGAGATCTTGTCATTTAAATGTCTCGTTATTTTTTTAAATTCTCAAAAAAAATGATGCCAAAATCGAACCACATAACATCAACTATGGCAGACAAAGTTTTCTAATCCTTCTACAATCCTAGATTGCCCACACAGGAGGATAAAAAAATGAACAACTAGAATTCTCTAACGATCAGAGAAAAAAAATATAGAAAAACAGACTACAATATGGCTCAAAAATACGCAACCAAAATTCAGTTACGTAATTAAGGTAAGGTAGCGCGACGATCTACAATTTTTTCTGCACTTTGGCTTCGAGATCCTTTATTTTTTTCTGTATTAGTATCATTGAGACCAAATTTGGAGAATTGCTTCGTCATTTCCACGAAATTTACCCACTCTATATACGTTTTTTACTTTAAAACTAATCTCATCTTAGGCAACAGTTACATAAAACGCTTGGACTAACGAACAAATACGCCATCTATATATAGTTTAATATAAAATATACTTTTTTAATTATCTGCTCTGGAATTTGTAAATAAAAATAATCATAAAACTGGTGGAGTAGAGAAGTGGACATTCAAATTTTGTTTATTATGTACGCCTCTATTGAAACGACTGCAACCAACCAATTTATTTTATCATAGAAAGTCAAAACAAGGTTAATTTTCAAAATTTCAAGTATAAGTCTATATTTTCAAGGCACTTTTTGACAGTTTTTCATAAATAGATTTACATATATGTTCAAATATTTTGTTTCAATATACTTTTTTATAATGCCAACATTGTGCCATAGGGCCAACTCTTTAAAAATTGGTCTGTATTAGCATATACATTTTTTATATCAGTGGAATTTTCAAAAATTTTCCATATCTCGAATGTAAGGTTTTTCTGAAGGAGCTTTTCAAGAAGATCTAAAAAAATTAGCACAAAATGATCTATTTATATTTAAGTAAAATCTAAAATTCATGAAATAATTACGATTTTTATGATTGAATTGAATGTTTCCACTTCACTAGTTATTCGTCACATTGAATATTATAAAATTCCACAAGTTGATATTAAAAAAGTATCAACCGTAACTCTGTACTACTATTATCTTAAATTTAAAAATATTTAACTGCCTTCATCAGGCGAATAATATATATAAAACACAGATGATTGCTTCAGTTTGGACTTCTCCGTCCAAATTTATTTTTTACTCAATATAACAAGCTTTGGTTATACATTTACTTTCTCAACATACAGTTATATAAGATTTATTTCATGCTTAAAATATAATTTTATTGATAAATTAATATTTCTTTTTATCTTCGAAAATTAGGAATGTAAGCTCATCTAGTGATATTGTCATGGACTTAAAATCTTAACAGTTATCCAATATTACACTTAGCCATACAGAATAAAATTAATTTTTTTAACAATGCACAGTTAATATTGCGATTAATTTTATAAAATAAATACTTTTGTTTGTCTTAAAATGACTTTCATAATAGTTTATTCAGTTAAATGCTCAAAACTTGGTTTTGATTTTTCAAGATTTTATTACATTACAAACATCGGCATTTTCAAAATTGGTTCAGATTAGTTTTTATAGGAAAATTTCTATAGAATATATTATTATAATTCAATAATTTCTTTACTATATGTTCACATAGTTGGGAGTTCTTGGTGCAACGTACAAATTTGAGAGTTGAGAATATTTTTCAAACTCGTTTGCTGGACATGATGCATATTACGCGTTAGAAAAAACAGTAGTCTGAAGCTACAGCGAAAATTACAGCATTTAAACACAGCAATTCTAGTCATTGTTTTAAATGTAATTTTTAGATCGTTCTGATACTGCTAGGAAGAAGCTTCCTCTAAAGGGACGGCGAATCAAACTAGGTGGACAGAAATCCAAAATCCTCCACTGGCTATAAACTATTGCGATGAACAGTTCTGAACAAAATCAACCATAGAAGTAAAACTAGCAAACTATTCCAAAACTACCTAACTGTTAAAATTTTATGGTTACCAATGTTTCTGTTGAGTGAAAAAATTGATTAACTTTTTGTTGATGTCTTCAAATTAACAGTTTAGCAATGAATAGATAGGAAACCTCATGGATAGAAGCTTTTGATCAAAATTGAAGCAAGTTCTTGAAGCCATTGATAAATAAAGTCTAAAAATTATCAAAACAAAGTTTTATCATTTTCACTATGTGCATTAACCTTTAACTTGCATGATTCCAAGATTCCCGAAACTATTCTAATTTTTCATCATAAATATAACTTGAATTTAAGTGATGATAATGGTAACAAAAAAAATCTATAAATAAATTAAATATTATGTCTATGAAAACGCGCAGTCTGAGTAACTGCGAAATATACTGCTCAACAACTGAAGTGGATGATAATTCCTTTGGCAAATATTTTATTTAAAAACGATGTCAAAGCGATCACACTGTCTGATGTGTATGACCATCTATACCTAGTAAATATTGTTCTTAATTATTTTCATGTTTATTAATCTTGTTTTCACCAACAATACGTTATGCCTCTACGAATATTGATTGATTCAGCAAACTTTGTATGATTTTATTGGACCTAATTTGACATTTTTTCTTTAACAGCAATTTGTCTTTATTGAATATTTGTTTTTTTGGGTTGGTATACTAATTCCAAGTAAATGACATTTTTTCTTTCAAAGGAAATTAAGAAGTATTTATATTATCCACTCCAATTGTTGAGCAGTGTATATTGTGGAACAGTCCTACACCACTAGACTCTACGTATCGCTTAATACTGGGAGGCTCAATTAAAAATAGTCGGTATAAAGAGCAATAGAGCCCACTTGTCAGTCTAGTTACCCTTAAAACTATAACTGTAAAGATGTCTCAAAAATGTGGGTTATCGCTCTAAATTTGCAGTCTTATAAACCTACAGATCTAAATCAACTTCAGAATAGATGAGAGTAGAAATGAATGAATTTAAAATAAATTAATGTTTTGCTTATGGTTGAGATATGATGAAAATAATTCTTTATTTCAAAATAATTAATCTAACGTATAAAAAAAATGTAAATACAATTTTAAAATTAGTTAAAATAAATTTATTAGGTATTGATTCATAAATTTATATACAGTGGCTGTCAAAAGAATCTGGCAATAAAAAATTTGACACATTTTCAGCTGCTGATTTGATTTTTATGATTTTTTGTGCGAATTGTAAGTAAAGGTGGATCAAAAGCTTGGTACTACAATTTGAAACCTTCTTTTGTAGTTGCTGCATTCTATAGATTTCAAATTTCGGGTATAAAAACTTCTTAACGTTCATGAAATCGTTTATTTTCAAACCTATATGAAAATTTTATGCACAGTATTGTTACAGTTCACAAAAATATCATAAAAATCTAATGAGTAGTTCAAATGTGTCAAACTTTTGGTGAAATTGTATATATTGGAATTTATAAAATCATTTAAAATATTTAAACAATAAAAACTGAATATAAAACTATATTAATAAAAAACGACACAAATAAATAAGTAAAATAAATAAAACTATTAGTTAATTAATAATAAACTTTTTCTAATAAAACACTGTTATACCAACGAAAAAACGGTTGTACAGTTGTCTAACCTTCACAAACTTAACATAGAGGAAGTAAAATATGTATTATTACTTTCAAATATTATTTATATCAGTTTAATTTTATTAATAGTCTCAATTTACCATGTGGAATCCGTCCATAACATATTATGTACTTTGTTATAATAAAAATTAAATCAAAACATACAAAATTAATAATAAAATAGGGAAAATTCCATCCCAAAATAAAGAACTGAGTGACAAAATCAAAATTGGTTTGAAAATGGCGATAAAAATTTTGAATTTTCACTTTTTTATTAAATATTTTGGCTATTTCAAATGAAAGCTTCATTTTAATTTTTGTTTATCGTTAAATATCAATTGTTCCAACAAAAATTTGGAAAATAGTTCAGATTAAATCATTGTCAAGCAAGTTTCCCAGTAGATAATAAAAAATATATTGATGTTATGACAATTTATCAAGCATAGTAACAAATATCGATTTGGTGTATTGCTAAATGGATCTTTACCATAGGACGGTTTTTTGCAACTTTCATAAATTCCTTAGCAAAGTTAGATCTGTAGCAGAGCCTCCAAAGAAGTGTAGCAGTATATTGAGTAAATATTTTAAAGAACACAGATACAGCTTGATTTGATTGATCTTTGACCATCACTAAAGAAATATCGTATTAGTTGTACTTCCATCAAGTGTTGAGATCAGGGTAGTCCGCACCCTTTTTGTCCTAAAAGAACACATTTCGGGGCACTTTCGAAAAGCGTCTCTAACGTTTGAAGGGCGCGTATCAGTCGCCGAATCTGGAACATGCTTTTTTCCATTTGCATTGCGTGCACCATTGCTCTCGGTGTTCCATACCGTAGACTTTTCGACATTTTTTGTTCTCGCCTCGAACCCTCCTTGGAGATACTGGCATTTTTGGGCTATGAGGGCGCGGTGATAATTTGAGGAGTTTGTGGGGGGACTGAGGAACCTGCTGCTGCTGCTGCTGATTCAATATCGACTGGCGCATATTGCCTACTAAAAGTCTTTGGTAATCTGGATCTTCATGGAAAGGTCTAGCCATGTCACGATGGGAAAGTGTCGGTGGAGGACTTGTTAGACCCAATTCCACCTCTGTGTAATAGAACTCTTCTTCGGCGTCCTCGCATATTTTGTCTCTGCAAAATAAACAAAACAATTAATCAAAACTAACAACAAATTTTCAGATTTGACTCAAATAAAAAACCATAAATAATAACGTACTGATCAACGGTTTTAAAAGTACTTGACCATTCTAAAATGAGCCGCTGTAATATTCGACACGCCTACTCTATAATTTTAACCAAACCTAACTGGACATTGTTCCGTGTTTACGAAGTCACATTACTGAAACAATGCAAAGTCAAGCCTCACTAGCTTTGTTAAACATCCTCGAATTGTAACGGTCCAAGGTCAACATTAAATTCATACATTTCAATATTAAGACTTATTAACTTTCACAATGTGCGTAAAGCAATGGGCCTTGATAGTTATGAAATATTGTAGGGTATAAAACTTTACCAACTAGTTAAGTTTTGATTGATCAATCGACAAATTGGATGGATAACTCACATTACTGACCGTTTAGAACTTGTAAGCGCCACATATTCATTTTTTTTTGTACAAATCACAGCGAATCACCTTTTTCCAAATAAAATTGAAAGGAATATTCAAATTATTCTTGGTAAGATCGTTCTATATTTTTTAACTACCTTCTTTCCGATGCAAGACTTTGAATTGCTTTGTTCCTTAGATTGTTTGGTCCTTCATAATTACAAGAAAATATAAATAAATTTCCGAATTCAACTGAATATGGAATAAATGGCATATAATATAACCATTGAACCTTGGAAGACTGGCGACTCGGAACAGCCACAAAGGAATCGCTGGCAATGAAAAAGCTGACGAACTCGCAAGAGCAGGATCGTTAACGGACCCGAAGCTGCTGTGGGCATCCCCAGATGCTGAACGAGGTCATGGTTAAAAGGGTGGGTGAAAGAACAGCACAATAAACACTGAAAGAATACGACCAGGCAAATACATGGGAAGAAATTCATAAAAGAACCATCAGAAAAAGTAGCGAAAGAACTGCTCTCAATGAGCAGGAACAAACTACGCACCATAACGGGGCTACTTACGGGACACTTTCCCACAAAGGAGCACCTAAACAAAATAGGGCTGTATAACGGACACCTTACATGCAGAAGATGCAAAAAGGATACCGAAACAGCTCTGCATACACTATGCAACTGTGAGTCGCTGGACCACAGAAGGCAGAAACTGTATGGTAGAACCCAAATGACTCCAGAAGACTTCTACAACCAGCAAAGAACCTGTATGAGCTAATACAGGGAACGGATTGGTTGAATTGGCTGTAGTTAGAACACTAGGAGTATCCACAATAAGCCCAGGAGGCTGAGGTGGTGCCGGCGAAGGGACAGCTCCTTTAAAAAAAAACCATTGAACCCTAACTGTTACATTATGCTGAATGCAACGCATAGTAAATAATTACTTTATTGGCGATTCTGATTACCTTGAAATATTTTTAACCATCAAGGTACAGGGTGGTCTAATTTTCAAGTTCGTTTATTATGTCGGAAACATTTGTAGGATGAATGTATTTACCACGCCAAGTTAGAAAAGCGCAGCCTTGAAAATGACTATTGCAACTTTGTTTGATTATCATCTCCAAGCGGAAAAATAATTTTATATACGGCACGTGCTACTATTTATGTAGATATACTACTGCCAACATACGTTAGTAACATTCATTCGCTTTCCATATTATATTTTCTATTTCAATTAAAATTCTTGTAATCAGCTGTAAATTATTTAAAACGTCACTTTCTGAGTTTTGACGTAGAAGCACTGTAGTGGTTTAGAGGTCTGAGTGCGTGAAATGAAGAGTTTTAAGCGTATGGTTCGAATCCTGGTCGTGGTGATAATTTTTATTAATTACATTGTGATATTTGTATGTACAAAACCTTCAAAATAAGTCCTATTTATCTGTGTTTTGTGACCTGTTCATTATCCCCTCCCTATTATTCACTGGTGAATAAAGAAGCACACGTAAAATGTAAACATTATCAGATAGTCGTGGGCAAAAGTTGCATTATACTCTGTCTAGTTCAAAAGCTGTGGGAGGGAGTATACGTACAATATTTGGAGGTTGTATAAACGCAACCAAAAATAGATATCGATCCATGTCCATGGAAACTAGGTCAAAGAGAAAAAATGTCAAGACCGTGAGCAGCTTACGAACATTGTTAGACCGTTAGTAAAATTTTGTTTCGCAGTCATTAATTCTGCGCATACAGATGGTTTTTTAATTTATAATCAATTATATATATACATAATGTAGCCTGAATTACACGTCAAAATAATTATGAAGAGAGTAATTTTAGTAGGGTCTTCGTTATATATTCTATAGTAGTTTCGAGGTTATGTTTTCACATGAAAAGTTTTCAGTGTTTATGCATCACATGTTATTTTGCCTATGATGGCCCCAGGCGAGTATTCCTACGATGGCCCGGGGGCCGTCACATGCACCATACGGCCATCAAAAATTGGGCAGCAGTGGGATGAAGGCAACCAGCTAAGCGTTTTCAATTTTGTTATTTAAAAAAAAATCATTTCCTGTTCAAAAAGTTTGGGTTTAATTTTTTTTATGTGAAATATATCCTCATGTTTTTTATTGATGCTAAGAAATGAAGTTCTTTTCCTCTTTAATTAAAATAGAAATACATATATCTTTTCAATACAGCTTTTTTGAGTTTAAGTTGATAAATAATAAGAATTTTTTTTAATAAAAATCGACTTTTTACAATTTTTATAAAGGGGGCCATCATGGTATAACATATGCCTATGATGGCCCCTTAATTTTTTTTTTTACTTTGTGTTCTACTTCAAATGGGGAGTGAATGAAAAAGTTCATAACGTACAAATGAAGACAATATATTATAACAAGATTTCTCGCTAAATCTTGTAATTATATTTCAATTAGTTCTGAAGTTATAACAAAAAAGGATAAGGGTCACAGGTCACCTTCCCCTGCCTATATTGAGAAGGCGATACATTAATTAGAATACTTGCTAACTGTACTATGTAATATCACAATATTACTACGAGGTGGATTCAAACACAAATACCATAACTGTCGAATTATCCGTTTTTATTTCGCAGATTCTTGTATTTTGTTTAATTGTAGCTTTTAAATGAACTTCAGCGTATGCAGAAACATTAGCAATACATTTAAAAGCTTAGACACTATTTATTTGATGGATACTCACTTCAGATGTTCATTCCGCACATGAGCCTCTATTGCTTCACAGGTATTGGTTATTTTCAAACAGCTTGGCCAGGTACATTGGAATACAATACGTGTTAGATTCTGTAACAAATAAAATAAAAGTAAATATGTGAATAATGTAAGCCAGGCTAGAGCAGTACCTAGTATAATTAATTGTG
Organism: Galerucella calmariensis; assembly: GCA_910591675.1. Taxonomy (NCBI): domain Eukaryota; kingdom Metazoa; phylum Arthropoda; class Insecta; order Coleoptera; family Chrysomelidae; genus Galerucella; species Galerucella calmariensis. Next base: position 27,526 of record CAJUYG010000331.1, read on the forward strand.
ATCTACAGTTCCAACAATTTAAATTATAATAACGTTCAACGGCCTCAACTCGGTACCGGCACGGTCCCGTTAAATGTGTTCCGACCCTTAAGCAGTTAAGCCATAAAACTTGAAATTGAAATCTAAGAATGTTTTTAATTTGCATACGTGCTCAATCATCACATTATACTGAAATTGGATGATAATATAATACTGGCAATATACAATTCTGATTGTATTGGCCAAAAATTAATAAATAATAGTTATAAAATTCAGTGAAGATATAAATGCATTAATTAGTCACATTTTACGAGAACAGCCCAGCGTGTTAAAAAGGACAAAGGATTTGTTCGATTCTCGTCCTTTGGTTGAAGTCCTTTGTTACATTTAGCCAGGCAGCACGTGGCTTGAACTTTGCAGCGTTGCCAAGTAGGTCAATGCCAATCATGAAGATTTCCAGGCCAAAAGGACTTGTGGAAATAAGAGAAGTGTAAAGGACTTCTTTTTATTTTTTTAAGGAAAATAAATGTATATATATATATATATATCGAAATAAATAAATTAAACGATACTTCGAAGCCTATTTATTGAATTTAATTATACTATACCATTTTCGTAATCTACAGGGTAGAATAAGTGAATTTCCATACATAAATGTGCCGATTTCAAAATTTTAATGTTAAAAATACACGCATCAAGTCAAAAAATCATAGAGCCTCTAATAATGGGAAATTCCAGCTGAAATTTTGGATACTCACACTCAAATAATGTAGGAATATGTAAAAAAATCGACACCCTTGTAACTACCATATTCTGTATACGAGGGTATGCGAAAGTTAGAGGTGAAGAATTAAAAGAAAAAAAATTTAAAAAACTTTTTATCGGTATTTTCGTCATCTAGGGGTTCTAATTAATGAATTTACATTTACAAAAGTGCCTGAGAAAACTAATTTCCAATTTTGAAATATCGATGTAAAAGTTATAGTCAAAAATACACGCATCAACTCAAATAATCATAGAGCCTCTAATAATGGGAAATTCAAGCTGAAATTTTAGATGTACACTCTCAAATAATGATGGAATATGGAAAAAAATTTACAGCCTTGTATCTACGATATTCTGTATACGAGGGTATGCGAAAGTTAGAGGTGAAAAAATTTAAGGAAAAAAACTTTTTATCGGTATTTTCGTCATCTATGGTTTCTTATTAGTGAATTTCCATATACAAAAGTGCCTGAGAAAATTTCCAATTTTGACATATCAATGTAAGGTAATATGTTATAGTCAAAAGTACACGCATCAAGTAAAAAAATCATAGAGCCTCTAATAATGGGAAATTCAAGCTGAAATTTTAGATGTACACTCTCAAATAATGAAGGAATATGGAAAAAAAATCTAAAGCCTCGTATTCAGGATATTCTGTACACGAGGGTATGCGAAAGTAAGAGATACGAAAACCCGAAAATAAAAACAATTAGAAACTTTTTATGGGCATTTTCGTAATCTAGAGGTTGCATAAGTGGATTGTCATATATAATAGTATATTGAATACCAAGTGTCAAAATCGTTTCTTTATTCACGAGTTTTCTGAGGCACGAGTTGAGCGCGAAGCGAAACGAGTGATTAAAGATGTTTTTGACACTAGGTGCTTACTATACTTTTCCTACGCTGCTCACAGGAAAAACACATAATAATATCCACAAGATGACAGACAATTACTGACGTGTCAATGGAAAATTAGATGACACAGAACTGCAAACCCGTGTTTTAGATGCGGTTTTAGTGACGGAAGTATAAAAAGATCATTTATTATTCAAAAATCGTACGAACGCCATTGTAAACATCGAATAATCCCCCTTTCAAAGAAAAATGTTTGCATTTGACAACACAGTCTGCTGTCTATAAATATATCGACCTATGCGCCATATTGATAACGTCATTTAGTTGGATCAAAAAGAGACAACACCAACACAATGTACTTCCCTCTTTGTTGTAGATCTAATTCCTTTGTTTGGAAAAATGTTTACCTAAATTATTTAATTGGATTATTTCAGGGGTTTTAAAACATAGACGTATCCATTGAAAATATTTAGAGGTAATTTTAAAGAGGTGGACAAGTTTTCATGATATATTAATATTGGCAAGCATGTTATCAAAAATTGGTAGAAAGAAAATCCTTTCTGCACAAAGACAGTAGCTTACTTCTATTTCATCCACAATCCAAACTCGTGGTGTCATATTCAATTTGACAATAGATTTAATTTTGTATTCTACAAGTTACCTACGTTGTAACTGAAATTGGATTCGTGTCAATGACCAATAAACAGTCGTGGCGCGCCTATATCAAGGAAAACGAGTCAGATTTGACGAGCTCATTTCAGTTGATAAAGAAGTAGTACATAATTTTAAAGTAAACAATAAATAAAATGCAATCATTAGAAAAATGGCACAGACATAATATGTAAAGGTAAATTCCGCGACAATCTTTTGTATCATATAAATAGTAAAATTTAATAAATTTGAAGCAGTTGCCATTATCAAGAATTAAAAAATCCTTCCTATTTTGAGAACAAAACTGTTCAATCTCAAAATTTATAAGTCAAATAATAATAAACTATCCAACTTAACAAAACGGGATAAACTATAAATGTTTCAGCCAAATGCTATAAGACTAGACGCATACAGAAACCTCCCCTTTTATTTACATCACCGAAGAAATGTCACATAAATTCTTCAAACCAGAGTAACAACCCCTCCTCAAACCATTCAGTCTGTTTTCAGTTTTTATACTATACCAACCCCATTATAATCCATGTCTGGTTCAGTACCTTCTTCGCCTTGCCGTACTTTGTGTACAGTAGACAATAAATACAAACTGAAAAATATAAGACTTGTTCATTTTTTTAAGTGTTTAAAAAGCCTTTGAATCGTCGCTTCTTTGAAAAAAGTCACCTACCTTTTAAGAAGGATAAGTAATAGTGATGATTAAGGTGCTTGAGGTAACACTTAGCCCACTAGAATAGATCACGCTAAAGTTACAAATGTAACAACGTCATTTCAGTTTGTGTAATTCTACTTAACACAGAGTGCATCATCGAAAGTCTACCTGTTGAAATTAAGAGGGGTTAGTGCACCCAGTTCTCAAAGAGAACACCTGCTTCTCTTTTTTCAGGGGTTGAAAATCTTATTTAGTTTCAGACTGGTTTTTGTTAACATTTATTGTGAACCCAACACCAGATTCTTGAGGTATTTAATTCAAAATAAGATTACAGACGATGAAAACGATAGCGAAGTTGACAATTTAGAAGAATTTATTTTCTTTTCGCGTCTACGTAATTATTGTACAACAATAGTTATGTTTGTAATGAAAGTATCGTATCTATTTAAAAGATTCGTAACTTTTACTTTCATTTCATCAGTTTCACTATCCAGAACCAAGTCCCAGAACCAGAAATGAAAAATTCATCATCACTTATCATTATTATTATATCATAGCTCAAATTACCAAACTTAGTTTGCAAGATTCGGTTGAGTAGTCACTGTTAAAGATTATGGGCCTGCTGATGCGGGGGTCCCCAGGTCCAGAAGAGACCCCTTCGACGTTTCGTCTTCCTAACTCACATTCTTCCTTACTTAAAATGAAGAAATTAATAAAAAAGATAAAAAGAAGAAAAGAAAAGATATAAATAATGAAATATAAAAAACTTTATAGCGCTTTTTGACATTTTTAAACCCTAGTTTTATTAACATACATCGCGTTACCTGCGAAATGAATTCGATGCATACATTGTTTGTCTTTTTTTTTCTTCCTCGTTTGACTCACGTTTAGACAGAGCAAAACGACTGAGATCGGTTCTCCTGTTTGGCGCGATGTAAACATTGGGGTCAATGCCCTCTAGATGTTGCCGGTATACCCCGAGACCGTCCCCTTACAAGGAATATAGAGAGATACATGTACGATTCTTTGTGAACGCATCTTGTGGATGACGTCACATTTTCTGCGTTGTTGGTTGCCCTCTCACTTGTTAGATCGTTTTTTATCGGTTATGATCATGCCTTAGATTTATTTAAATTGCTGCGATAATGAATCGCTATGGGAATTTCATTGACAGTAATATTACTAGATGTAAATTAATGAAGGAATATTTCATCCCTTTCATTAATTATAACCGCAACCAACCACTGAACAAGATCTAGGGATGTGTCTGTTTACAACCAAATAGTATATTATACAACATGGTGGTGAAGACTATTATTTGTTGTGTTCTTTTTACACTATTCTGTTCAGCTCTGTTGAGATAATTTTCAACCTGAGCGGGTGACCAAAGTGAACAGGAAATCTTAAAAAGAATGCTCCTTATGTTTTTAGGCTATGATCAACTAAACGGCAGAGCCGAGCACCCACAAGAGGTAGTGCAGTTAGGGGCAAGAGGGGAAGAAATAGTTCAGCTCTGTTCAAAACGAGCGCTTAAAAAGAATATGCAAAATCATTCAAGTGAACAGAGCAGCTGATCTGCTCGAGCAAATTCTATAAAAAGAACACACCAATTATTGATCGAGCACCAACATTATTTCGCGAGGGTATAAGGTGCGAAGCTTATAAATGTCTTTACCACCAATTTTTTACACTAATAGCCAAATTTAAGATAAAAATTAAAAATAATTCACAAACGCACCATGAGAAGCGTTTACTCCGTCGTCTGTCTGACAAGTACACTGTCAGTTTTCGATATATGATGAACGTTCTCGTTATGTCATATGTCATGTCATTTTTGGTTGAGCGCGAATTTTAAATTAATGGCATTTTTATTCAAATAATTTTATCTTGATAGGTAATTTCCTGGGGAATACAAAATTATGTTGCACAATTTTTGTTGAACTACTCTCCCTAAATTCTCAAAATATTTGAATTTGTCCATTATTGACCTAGGTTAATAATAGAAAAAATTATTAACCACTTATAGAGAAATTCAACTTCTCAGTTGTCTAAAAGAAGCAATAATTGTCAACTTCACAGATAGCAGTGACTACTGTCATAAGTGTCAACATGTCATTTATTTGGCGGCAAATGGCATAATTCAAATTAAAAGAAAAATACAGTTCATCGGTGTACGCCACTGGATAATATGAGCAACAGTATCTCAATTGAACAATTTTAAATACCTAATCATTTCCTTTATAATTATTTCTACGTGAGAACTGTTAGGTTGCATTATTATACCCATAGAGGTAGGTTAACAGATTCTTAAATTCATATCTAATCATATCAACGGTTTTATTATAAATTTCAATTGAACCTAAAAGAAACATGATGTGAATGTAAGAACTTTATTATTTTTTGACCTAATTCCAAGTATCTAATCTAATAGAAAACATACATAGTTAGTAGTAACTAACCGTAACAAGAAAAACATGGTTCAATGTAGGCAAAAAAATTAATCAATTTGTTTATCATTGATTACCAATCAATCGGGCACAGCAACCTAAAGCGTCTATAATAGTGGTGCTGACATATGCTGAAGGACTTCTACTTTAATAGTTAGAGAAGTCTCCTCAGTGAGAGAGTGCTGAATTCTGTCAGTAAGCCTTTTTTCTAACAGAAGCGGCATTAATTCGATGTCTTAGGCTCCACATTACACAGGTATTGATAAAGTTTACCAAACAGTTGAGCCGATCCTACAGAACTTCTCATGTCTAACAAAAGGAGTAACCGTGGTTTTCCTGAATAGCTCACCAGTTATTTCAATTCCTTTTTCATCAGCTTGTGATGGTCTTCATAGTTGATTTCTGCTAGTTCTTTGCCTTTACTGTTCTAGTTTTCTGGTTGGTCTTTAGCACGATCCAATAATTGTGGGGTTTTTTAAAAAGGTATGAAAATTATCTCACTTTCAATGACCTAATTCCAGTGATTATTGGATATGTTTATGAATTCGTCATGAAAATTTACACTTCAATGATTTCACGGATAATTATTACATTATGCACATGAATATGCGAGGCCTAGATTTATATATTATAAACAAATGTAAATATTTTCTTCATGAATGCGCGAAATTGTGAAATATGTGGTTTTTTCAAAAATCCAGTGTTTCGAATCATTTTCAACAAAAGAAGTACGCAATGATCTAATTTACATTTGTGAGTGGTTATAACGGAGTCACAAAAAGAAGGTGTGTGTTAATACTACTATATTTTGGAGGAAAAAAATCAACGAGGAGAATATCGGGAACTCCTAAAATAAGAAAAGAAGATTGATCGTCACATTTTCTCATGGAGCCACGCTGTAGTTTCGTTGCGCACGCTGGAATACTTACCCCTTTTGTACATATGCAGTAGTACAACGAAAATTAAAAAAATGATTGGATTTTAATAACCAAGCGCGAACTTAAAATTCCTTTTGGTATTCTACCTGTACCTAGCCAACTTTCATTTTCCTTTTCTGGGTTTTTTAATGATTTTTTCTCAAAATGTCTTGAATAAACCAACTTTCAAATTGTTTAACAATTTTTTCAAAATGGAGAGTCAAAAAAATTATTTTTTCTAATTTTGACATATAAAGTGACACTTTTTAAAACTGATTGACATTATGAAACGTCTTACTTTTTGTAACAAGTAGCATAAAGTAAAATTTTATGCAATTGGTGACAAAAAATGTATTTCAAAATTAGTGACAAAAAGAATTATTCTATTTATTAAACTGTTATAATGCAAGTTAAAAACATAAATTATAAATTAATTAATTATCATAAATATTGTTAACACAATTATTGCAATTATTCAAATTAATTCCCGATGACATATTTTTTTCATTGCTCGAACTTGCTGTTATTTGGGAAGCTGCGCACATTGCATTAGATATTCCACCAAATATTTCTTGCGCTACAAGTTTTTTATTATTCATGGAATTTTCAACATATCCCTCCGCAACAGAGGTAGATTTCCAACCTCCATGCCTCTTTAATTTTAAAATATCAGCGCCACTGTCTGCTAGGAAAGTGGCAGAGCTTCTTCTGAAGCAGTGGCCAGTATATAGAACAGGATTTGAAAGACCAAGAAATTGTGCAATAACTTTTGGCAGACTGCTAAATGTGTTAATTCCCACAGGATTTCTGATACATTTTCTATTCGCATATTTTACAAAAAATCAATTGTGTTTAAGAACCTGTGGACGCAACTTAATATATTTTCTTAATATTTCAACGAGATTCGTATTTTCAATGTCTCCAGTGGTAATTGCAAACTGCCGTATAACTTTTTTTTGAAGGTGGGATATTAACACGAAAATGGCTTCCTTCGTCTATAACATTTTCAACTGGAAGAGATGTTAATTCTGCTTTTCTGCATGCTCCTGTCATTCCAATTATCATTGCAACCTTAGCCATTAAGTATTCTTTGTCATCAGCTTCCACTAAAAATTTGGCAAAATCTTCTTTAATAAAAACTTTTGACTTTTTAGCACTGTACCCGTCCGCTTGCCATATATGCTACCAAATTTGTATATTTTTTAATATCAATATTCCTTTTCAGATTTAGTTCAGACCTTAACATTGAGTAAAGTGTCCATAATGTGGAAACTTTTAGATCTTTCTTACCCTCAAAATATGCAAGTAAAACTTTCTCATTAACATGTTTAATTTTCTTCTCATCACACCACGTAACAAATTTTTCGTATGCCAAATCATAAACTGCCTTTGACTTTTTGGGAATTACTGATAATAGAGCATTACCTATTGCCTCTTCAATACCTCTTGGTAGCTCTTCAGAACTTGAATCACTCATTTTTTAAAAATAAAACTAAAAATATATCAATCTCGCTATAAACCTTCCGTCTAGACTTTTTTAGAAAATGTCAAACTGACAACTAACATGAAGTAACAGCAACAAACTAAATTTATGTTTTCCAAATTTTTATCAGTTATATTAAATTTTATTTTTTTATTACTTTCTTCAAAATTAGAAAAAATCTTGTACGCAATACGTTACGAAATGAAATTTTGTGTAACTTGTGAGTTTTTGCGAAACTCACTTCGTTCGTTCCGCAAAAATCTCACGCGTTACACAAAATTAGGCATTTCGTAACTGATGGCATAAATAGCTATATTCAAATCTACATTTATTATGTTATAGGGCATAAGGTTTCCTACATCCAAATTAATATTAACTGCACACACCATCCCAGTAATGGTGTATAAAATCGTTCAATTAGTGTCGAATTCCACTCCCCGAGGTGATGTGCTTTAGTTTAGGGGTTTATTCAAATTGGCGCCCAACGTGGGCGAGGAGCATTGATCTCAAAAATGTATTACACTTTGATTGTAAAAGATACGTGTTATAATTTATGCGTGAAATTTTATATTTATTTCGTAACAATTCAATGGATTTTTTTGATTGTATTATATGATTCCTAAAATTTATTGGTGCGATCAAAACTGAAAGAGATATCAACATAATTTACTCCTATTTCTACTGCTCTACGTTATGATTGCATCGCAAGCTCCAATGGAATATGCTTCAAAAATTGATAACACTTCATTATCATCTTTTATATTACGCGTTTTGTACAATAAATATTAAAAATCTGTTCTATATTAATCTCACGATATAATATCACAATTAACGTACATTTTATTGTACATTCATTAAAGAAATTAAAAAAATCTATATATTGAGACGATTTATTAAATGATGCTATTATGTAATTCAGTATAATTCAGATACTGATTTGACAATAAACCGAGGAGTGTTGTTGAATGATGAACAAAACCCAGAGTCAACGAACGAACGGAATAAATGCCTAGTTTTTATTCGATAAAAACATCAGAACGAAAATAGATCAGGCAAAAGAATGTGTTCATTCCGTCTCATGATTGTCACACATTTGCGTTTCAAATGATTGGTTTCTAATTTTGAAAGAACACCAATAATTGAGTACGTTAAATAAAGCATATAATTTATAGATTTAATTTTAATAATAATAAATTAAATTTGCCCACAAAAGCCCAGAGCCGGTCTTAGGATTTGCGGGGCTGTGTGCAAAACTAAATGCGGGGACAAGGAAAAAAACTTTTATTTACTCATTATAAATGAGTATTTTTACTTCAGCGACGACACACTTTGCCCCCCATATATCCGGCTCTGCAGAAGCCTCAAAATTCAGAGCAATAATATACTTTTTTATAAATTTTATATTATTAATTTTTTTTAAACCATACCTTCAATTGTCTATAAATATTTTTCATAAATCATAAATCATATGCGTACATTTTCTAATTTTAAAAGGTGAAAAATTTTGTTCCCAATATTTTCAACTACTTTTTTTATCTAAAATTTAAAATATTTGTAAAATTAATACTGATGGTCAGGGCAACGACTCGATGGCTTCACGACACAAGTTTCGAGTATTTGGGAACAATCAACAACGTGTCCACACTGATAAAAATACCGTTGAGACACAAAAAAATGTTTACCAACCTTTCCATATTTCCTTTAACTTTACCTTTTGTTGCTGCAACCGTAAACAATGAGGAACTTAAATAAACTTTTGGCAACATCCAGGAACAAGCAGCACAAACATAATGTTCCTATGTGTCGCTTTACTCTTTTCCAAGTAATCATTCACAAAGAACAGTTAAAACTGCAATATGATGGTAAAATTTGTCATACGACAACAAACTTTCCCATTACAAAATCAGCTGGCTTATCTTTTGTTCACCTGAATAAAGTGAAGGTCGTACGCAATAATTTTTTTAACCTCTACTACAATATTATAATTATTATTATAATAAATTATACTTTGAGGATTATAATATATTTGTATACTGTAAGCGTGGCATTCTGTGATGGATTTTATCGAAAACAGAACAAAACAAAGTTACCCTTGGCCACCAGAGCCTACTATTCCAGGTCATCAACCCACGGGCAGACTCGATGGGATGAATCCACGCGGAGTCACCGACCGCTGAGCTTTAGCTTTTAGACGACATCAAAATAAAATAAAAGAATTTCTATGTGTAAGCGCCGGACGAATTTTTTCTCAGAAAATCAAATTGGTTAATAGCTTTTGGAATTTAAATGGAAACATATGAATACCTACATTAGGAAGAAATTAACGAAGTCGAATTTACAAAAAAAAAGTTCAGTCAAATAATGAAATTGGGATGATGGTGATGATCATAAAATGGAATACAACGGAAAAGGACTAAAGGGATTTCCAGAAGGACAAAAAAAGATAAAAAAGAACTGAGATAATACGGCGCATCTGGCTATACGAACCACATATTTTTTGGTGTTTTCTGCTACAAGCCAGGTAAAAATAACGTTCAAGTACTGCTGAAATTTCCCACGAATACAACACCTTATCGCTATAGCTTTCTACACCGCAAGTGGTAAACAGAGCGGCCCGACTATAATAGAATTTGAAGTTGCGCATTATCATAGAAAAACTTGTTTACTACTTCGTTAAATAGGAGATATATGCAAGTGAGGACGAAATCAAATACATATTACAAATTATAATCTTTGACGAACCTTTTTGCGTTTGAATTGGCACGTGTCTAAATAATTATATGTACAAACACCAAGGTTACGAAAGTATCACTCAAAAAGAATATAAAAATGAGATAATGTTGACAATTAAGCTGATTTTACACCAAAGTACCATTTTTTAAAATTATTTTAATATTGATAAATGTGACATTTTGTTTTACTCACCTTATGACACAATATAAAATGTTTGAGCAAAAACCAGAGCACGATTGGAACATTATTATGTCGAATTATGTCGAATGGTGTCGATCGACATGGTCGATCGACAATCGACTATTGTAAAATTGAGTCCACATTATGGATCGACAATGTCGAGCGACCATCCACACTGGATCGACATTGTCGATCGACACCATTCGACATAATGTGGACACGGCTACAGTTTGGTCAACAAGTTGAAAAATAGAGATACTACTTCTAAAAATGTTTGGGATAGCTCATTAGATTCGGAATGACATACAAAATGTCAAAAAAAATTTGCCATTATGTCGAAAAGTATCAACATTTCTAAAGAGGAGGAACTTTCCAATAAAAAAGTACAACCTACAACCTCTCGGAACTCTACCTCAATGCTTTATTTTCATTCAACTCTAGAATTGGGTCTCGTGAAGTCATTTTGAGTAAACTCAAGCCACGTCACATCATTTTGAGTCAACTCATGTCTCGTCAAAAGCAATAGACAATGTCAAAAGCAAATGAGTCTCATTAAATAATTTTTTTACGATATTAAGTGTTAATTTAAAAATTTGAAAAAAATTAGGGAGTTTTTGTTATTACAGTTTGGTCAATAAGTTGAAAATGGTGAAAAATAGAGGTACTGCTTCTAAAAATGTTAGTAATAGATCGTTAGATTCGCAATGACATACAAAATGTAGAAAATTTTTTGCCATTATGTCGAAAAGTATCAACATTTGAGAAATTCTTTAAGAGAAGGAACTTTCCAATAAAAAAGTACAACCTACAACCTCTCTACCTCAATGCTTCATTTTAATTCAACTCTAGAATTGGGTCTCGTCAAGTCATTTTGAGTAAACTCACGCCACGTCAAGTCATTTTGAGTCAACTCATGCCTCGTCAAGTCATTTTGAGTAAACTCATGCCTCGTCAAAAGCAATAGACAATGTCAAAAGCAAATATAAGACTCATTAAATCATTTTTTTACGATATTCGTTGTTAATTTGAAAAATTAGGGAGTATTCTGAACATTTTAAAGAATTATTTGCCATTGAAAACAATTCTTAAACTTCCGATACATTATTCTTAATTGTAAACTTATTTTTTTTAATAATTGAGCTATAACACTTATCTTTAGAAGCAATATCTCTATTTTTCACCATATTCATCTAGTAGACTCAATTTGGAAAAAAAATATCCTTTACTTATTTATTATTATCAAAATAATAGAATGGTATAAGTATTGATAAATATGAGATGAAAACACAAAACAAGTAGAAGATACAACATGCAGAAACACATCATCGTATTCCCCAGCTATCGTATAAAAAACCTTGGATAATGGAACGTAAATAGCGTGTGTGACCTTGCTCAGTTGTTTACTTCGATCGTTGGTCGTGTGCATGTATAAACGAGACCTCGTCACAACCATAGAGATGGATTAAGTTGAATGATGATGTTACCGTTAAATTTTAAACCGGTAACACGTTTACTGTGCTGTAAACATCAAAATAAGCTGACGCAATCGAGGACAATGCTTAAATATTACCGGCATTTTTAAATTAATTTAAAAAAACAACGTTATTTGCCGTGGAAGGTCATAGAAATAATTTTACTTTAGATAAAAATTTCTTTATTATATATTTATATTTTAATTAATAATATTAAATAAAAATAAAATGAATGTAATGATAATTGAAAAAAATTAATACATATTTAAATAATTCATAGAGCTCTGGTAGTTGCCATTCAAAATCTGTCTTATTATAAGTGAATTTTTTAAATTTGACTTTGCATTGAAAGTATGTAGCGACATTTTTCAACATTTTACAACAAAATTAAGCCGATAATAACAATAAACGTTGTGCTGTGCCACCTCTAGCATATTTCTAAGTTCTATGGAGAAAACTAGTTCTAGTATGCCAACCAGCAAAATAGAAATACCAGTTATATAAATATTTTTGGCAGGGGTATATACATACAATCATCCATGTGGGATTTCTATCAACTTGCTCAACATGTCACAAGGATATTAGATAGTAAGGATGACGTATGACGTTCTGGCATATAGCACAAGACAATTATATATTGTAACGTATAGTTTAGCCGTCGCTTAAATGGAAACTATCAAGTTAAAAGTAATAATAAAACAGAATTTATGTGCATCGTTGAATTAGTTTAGTTTGGTAATAGGCAAAGGAAAGTTTTTTAAAGGTTAAAAGTGTGCTAAGAATTTAGATTCTTGGGTCAAAAACGTTTCGCAATACTTATTCGTTCATCAAGAGAGGATAAACTGGACAAAAAGTTGGAGTATTAGGTCCCAAGCGATTTTCTCCAACTCCACCCGTTTATTAGTAAATTACTGGTGGATGGTGTGCTGGGTTCTGGTCGACTTCGCGACCCTTGGAATTTTATGTTAATTTCAGATTTGTTTGAAAGATTACTTTAAATAAAGCAGATTAGAACAAAAATTTCGCAGGATCATCAAAGTAATTACTTCAAAAATCACGATTTTAGTTCAAAAAATTGTACTTTTTCAACAGTAATTCATGCTATTTCACGATAAATATTTTCACTTTAAAAAGTAAAGGTTATTATCTTGAACTAAATTCAGTCTGTTTCACAAAAAAAAAAACGGAACAAATAATTAAATTTTGCCAATTTTTAGAAATATTCGCAAGCATAAATATTTTCGTTTTACACTTGAGCTTATAAAATTACACACTAAAATCTTATGTCAGAGCTTATGTCTAGATATCCTAGGTTCACAAATTAGGATCAGGTGACACTTCCTAACGGCGTTGTCAAATGGTCTTAATTTTCTTGCAGCTGAATGCATTGTAATAGATTTTTTTCTATTAAAACGTTCTATAGCAAAAGGGCTTTCTATTAAAAAAAAACGTTGCAAAATTCCGAGGGTCGCGAACCTTACCGGACCCTTGCGCTGTTCCTGGGTTATAACAGAAGTCGTAAATTGTCTACAAATTGTTAATAATCTCTCCTGTGAACGTCTTCTCCTACTTTCTTCAATGAGCTTTATCCTTAGGGATAATTTGCCCATCTTAACCGGGAGAAATTCTTTTGAATTGCTCTAGACAATCGAATTTCTTTAAAAATATGGTATTTGAACCACTAAATACACTTTATTGATTAGATTAACATTAACAATTTATGACTTTCCTATAGGATTTTAGTAATATTTGGAGATTACAAGTTTTCACGAACTAAAACCCGTATATAATTAAATATTTCTTCCTACTCTAGAGTGAAAGTGTAAAATATGAAATAATTCAACATTTAAAATGTATTGAAATTTCACATTGCTCTCTCGGTCCACTGGTTTTTATGTAATATCGTTAAAATGTCGATTTCTAGACACTAGTCTTTCTCTGTTACTTAACTTTATTTATAATGAACATGCATATTATTCAAATGATTTACTTATTGCTTTTCCCAAGGACATACATTCTTGAAATACAACATTTATTATACTCATTAAAATTTTTACGAAAGCAAAGTTAGTGAAAGTGTAGTTTTGCGGCTTCTCCGTAGATATCGAGCCATTGGAAACTTCAGAGAAAGGCATAGAAGTAGACCAAGGGTTACCACCGCACAAGATCGTTATCTCACTGAGTGCACCCCTTAGAGAACCTATTATAGTGCTTGTTGGATTATAGAACAGCATTTCTTGGATGCTTCAGGGTGCCAATTTCTCTCTCCCTGCATTTCTAGGGTAGCTCCCTGGGCCTAGTCTCAATCGAGACTCTCCGTAGAGTAAATTTTGACGATGTGGCCAGTATTATTTGGAGCAATGGCCACATAAAAATGGGCCCAAAACAAGAAAAGAAGAATAATAAGGTCTACAACCACTAATAATAGTTTGGCACTGTGACTTCATTCAGAAATTAATATATTTATACACCAATGTGGTGAAGTCAATATCCATAAAAGAGTAGAGGGGAGAATTTTTGTTAAAGAATGTACCTACTACAATATACCCAATACCGACAAAAAGTAATAAATAAACATTGATTAATATTATAGGCCAAGAGCCGGGTCTTTTTTGTAAAAAACGTACGGAAACAGGTATTTTTTTAAACATGTTCAGGGGTGTCCCCTGAATGTAAATCCAAGTTGGCGTCATGGGGGGCGGCTTCACTTCAGCCGCCATCTTGAAAAACACGTTTTATTAAATATCTCGCGAACCGCGCATCGTACGACAAAAATTGTAAGAATCATTATGGTAGATAATAATATTTGCCATCTTTTTTATTTCAAACTTTTTTTTGTTTAACGCATAGGTTTTTGATTATAGCGCTCCAAACTTTTTTCAATATGATTTCTGCTAAATATTCAGTTAATGATAAATTAAAAATTATTATACGACTTTCTAATTTAACAAATAAAAATATCAAAACAATCATAGTTGTAGTTGCTTTGAGGGTTTCGCAACAAAGCAGGCGAATCAATAAAACCAAGTTGGAAATAAATTGATTCGTTTTAGGAATCTCTGTGTTGAAATCGATTGCATGATAGCGATGCCTGAAATTTGCATTCGCTTCCCAAAGTTCATAATGGCACGTGTGCCAAGGTCGTCACTATATATATGACAGAACACGCAAATTAACAACGGAAAGTAAATTATATAACTTATAAATAAATTTCACCTTAACAAAAATTTCAATCATAATAATCATTGTGTATATATGTAAAACCCAAGTTAAGGAAATTGGTTTACATCGTATACACAGGACTCGTTTCGTGCACCAACTGGTTTTGATGTAATTATATAGGTACCCAACTCGTTTCTTGATTTATAGGCATTTAAGAGGATCCTAGAAAGTACGTTTCTCTTCGAAGATCGGTATTTTTGCACAGGTAATGTGGGTTTTCACAATATACGGAGACGGGCCACCACAGAGGGAGGTGGAAGGTTTTATTTAGCATCAGGAAAGTAGAAGGTTCTACTTAGCATCAACCCGGGGGTGAGTGCTTTGTAGGACAGGCTTTTTCATGCGCAACAGGCAGTTGAGATCTAACAGTATATTATTTTCGCCAAATTCTTCTTTGCAGTTGTACATATTTCCAAAAAAATAAGCAATTTTGATAATTATATGGGTTTTGATCTTAAAATCATGTTGAAAGTATACCGTAATTAGGAATTGACCCATCCGGTCCGCTTTAAGAACACTAGGTACTTCATTAAATTAGACAAAAAAGCGATTGTATTATAGGAAAGTTATTTCTTCTTTATTATATTGCAGGAAACCGAGCTAGTTAATTTGCTAGTCCATGTCCAATCCTATAATTAAAAGCTAAGGAGCACATTTTTTCAGCAAGGAAATAATAAGATGTTTGATGGTGATTATAAAAGATCAAGCACAATGTAACCTAGTTTATACACATACTTTAACTACCTTCAATTTGTATTTTAATTTTAACATAGACGTAGCATCATTATAGGTATAATAATAGGGAGGTGTGGTGTTTAAATTGGACTTCTAGAGTTTTAATAGCAAGCAAATTGAACGTTTTGAACACTTCAGTGGATTGTCAATAAAAATAGTACTTCTTCTTATATACATGTTAAACTGTCGATTAAAAAGAAGTGAAAAAATAAACATCAATAAAAACATAAAATTAGAGACCAAACAAGGTAGAACGTGTCGCGGGACACACGGTAGGAACTTTAGTTCCTTTTAAGCAAAAATTATGTAATACATCTGACGTTATAGATAAACAATTTGCATATTACTCGGTGGTCGAGTAGTAAGCAAACCAGACTCTCACGCGGTAGACCCAGGTTCGATTCCCCGTGAAGAAGTTTTTTTTTATTGTTAATTTTATTTTTAAATAATTATTCTGCTTGATATTAATAACGACAACAGGTAGACGTTTGAAATATTTAGCAGAATTTTCATTATTATAGATAATGGTACGGTACCCTTCATGAGGGAGTCCGACTGGCAACATCTACTTATAACAGCATCGTATATTTAAAAAGGGAAGCCGTAGCATTATACAAATTGGACATTCAAGAACTGTACGTTCACCACAAAAAATTAGTGGAAACATAAAATTGAATTGTTAAATTTTTAATTTGAAGTTATATTACACTTTATAGAAATTTTCATTTTCTAGATTTTTTCTTGAGTGGGTCGTAGAAAAAATATGCCATTCGACTCGTGTGGATTGTCCATATCGCACTTGAACGATTGAGCACTCCGCCTACGGCGCCGTGCTAAAACTTCGTCCTCGTGCGATATGGCCATCATATCCACACTAGTTGCACAAACTACTATTTCTATCAAAATATGCCTTTTTACATTTAAAAACAACCTGCCAAATGTCAAATCAATTTATCCATCCATTTTAAAGTTATCGAATTGAAACATTCAAGTTTTCAAAATTTCAACACTCTGTATTTCGAAAAGTAAATGTGCTAGACCCCTTAATCCTCATATCATTTTGTCCAATTTTACGAGAGGAATCTACATGCAAACGTTGTAATTACCCTTAACGTTCGAGATGCTTATACCATTTTTTGCGCGATCATATTGAAATAAATTCCGAATAAAATAATTTAAATTTCTTCGAAATGAACGAAATGTCAAAAGTGACATTTAAACTTCTCGATTAGTTTAAAATATATTTTGTATTTTGGTGAAATTATTTTTATGCTATTTATTACTTTTCAACGTCTGGACGGTAAGTAAATCACTTACCGACGTGTTAAACTTAGAAACCAGTAAACACAACCTACCGTCCTGACAACCGATGCTGTAAATAAACAAAAAATATCAATCGCGCAAAAAATTATGGATATAATAGTAAAAATTTATCCGAACAAATTCAAGTAGATCACCAGCACTGCGAATACCAGCTTTGCATAGATTTTTAATGTAGCATCGGTGGTTCAGTGGTAGAATGCTCGCCTTCCACGCGGGCGGCAGGGTTCGATTCCCGGCAGAAGCATATGAATCGCTGCTTCGTAAACGAGAGAGAGACTCAGGAGAGAGCACACGCACGCAAGCAAGGCACATATGAGGCACATAACGAAGCAACGTATGTGTATGTGTATGTGTGATTTTTGGGGTGACATTCACTGAGACCTAAAAGGCCTATTGTGCCCCCTTACTTCTACTCAGTTTCTGAGGAGAGTCTCAGAAACTAGTAGTTCCTTTAGTCCTATTTCCCGGAGGAATTTTAGGATGTCTGCAGGCTTCAACTTAGGCAAATGTTCCTCTTCTATCCAGTAATCTCCCAGGTGCTGTGCTCTAGGATTCTGGAGTGCTGTGCAGTTGGAACGTAACGTAACGGTCGGATCTTTTGTGTCGCTCAAACATAACCTGACGTAAAGAACTAAAGTTCCAAAAAATAATAATTACAACCTCAAAATAGAAGAAGAGCTGAAAAACGAGTTGAACAAGATAAAATAACTGCACGCGGAACAAGGATGGAATGTACCTACTGAGAGAAACAATAATAAGAAATAGAAAAATACAACAATACGTGAAGAACTAAGGGGGGCAACCAATATTGAGCTTTATAGAACAACACAAAATCAAATGAGACATTCTTCAAGTGGTGACATAAATTCTGCACTTGACTCGGAAATACTAAATTTTATAATAATCCTCCTGGTTATTCTATTCTTGGACGTATGAATTTTTATTATCACAATATTTAACTGCAAGTCACTTTATATCGTTAAAATAACGGTAATTTTATTGATGGCGATTAGTTTAATTTTGTTCTCAGGAAAGCAACACAACTTGTGCCCACTACACCACCACCTCAGAAATTTTTCATCTTCAAGTTTTCTTACTACAGAGGTTGAACGGCCTCGACCGCGCCTACTACTAAGAATGATGAAAAAATTAAACTGAATAATGCTCAAGAAGCACTTGATAAAATAGTACCATTATTATAAGGAGATATCCATGATATTACGTATGAACAAGAATTAGAAATTTTGCCAAATACTTAATAAAATGTATCCTTAGAAGGATAGAGACGGGACACCCGGTATCATAAACAACGCATTTATTCTTATTGACTTGACTTCCCAAGCGTGGAGAAATATTTCGCGACGCATTTTTGTCAGATTATATTCGAAAATCGGAGCCATATTAAATTTATGTCGCAGACATTAAAAATAAAGTAAATATTGATAAAAAATCTGTACGGAAAGTCTGTAAGTGAAACTTACCTAATTCAGAGGAATATAAAATAAATATTTTATCAAGGTTACTTAGATTTATGTAGGGAAGTAGAGTGAACTTTGTACACATTATATCATAGATGTTTTTTTTTCAATTCCTGAAATTTTTAAATACAAAATAATTTGAAAATATCACAAAATAGAGAAGATTATATTTA